>RJWJ010005743.1:0-66421 GCA_004363605.1 Indri indri
TGTTTCTTAAAGCTGAATAGTACTCCATGGTATACATATACATTTTATTAATCCACTCATGTATTGATGGACACTTGGGTTGTTTCCACATCTTTGCAATTGTGAATTGTACTGCTATAAACATTCGGGTGCAGGTGTCTTTCTTACAGAGTATCATTTGATCTTTTGGGTAGATGCCCAGTAATGGGATTGCTGGATCGAATGGTACTTCTAATTGTATCTCTTTAAGGTATTTCCATATTGCTTTCCACAGAGGTTGCACTAGTTTGCAGTCCCAACAGCAGTGTATGAGTTGAAACCCCTTCTTTATCCAAACAAGAAAAGATATAAGATTCACTGGCAAAGAACTGAATTATAAAATGTAAGCAACAGTGTTATTGGAATTAGTTTAATTAAAATACATGTTTTAATTCAATTCAATAGATTTTTAAGGCGAAGAAAAAAATAAAGCCAAATCAAATACACAAATCAATTGAGGCCCAATATACATAATAATGTAACCTACCACATTTGAATTTAGTATAACACTGAACCTTCAAATTTCATTCAAGAGGGTCAAAGCAATGGTGATAACTGTATATTATTTTTAATTAACACGGTGCTACGGCATCACAGTCTAAAAGGCAACTTTAATATTCTTTTTTTTTTTTTTGAAATTTTTTCCTTTAATAAAAAAATCCTAGATATACTTTGAAGTCCTAGAGTAAACCGACTACAGAAGGAAGTGAATCCCCTCACGGGAAGCTTTAATATTCTTTAAAGAATTTAAAATTATTTGTTTAAAGAAATTTCTGCCTTTCAAAAATGATAAAACTGTTTTAGATCAATTACTTGCATATTTAAAAAGTAAATAGAGCCAGGAGTGGTGGCGCACGCCTGTAATCCTAGCACTTTTGGGAGGCAGAAGCAGGAGGATCCCTTGAGGCCAGGAGTTTGAGCCTGCAGTGAGCTATGATGACAACACTGCACTCTAGCCCAGGGGCAACAGATGGAGACTTTGTCACCCACCACCCAAAAAAAAAAGAAAAGTAAATAAAGATGATAATGATTCTAGATATCATAAAACATTCATAAATAAAAATACATCATTCAGGAATAACAATGTTATTGCTCATAAGATGTGAAAATTTAATTTTTTAAACTGAAATCATTTATTATTTGTATTTTTTTACTCTTGGTAAAAGTCATTAAAGATATGTCATTTGATTATGTCAGTGATTATTATTTTAGCTCTATAAAATAAATTTGTCTAAAATGAAATGTTGTTTACATGAAAAATACCAATAACTGAACTCAAAACTATTGAAACAGTGTATTTATACAGTATCTTATTAAACATGTAAGTTAAAGGAAACATTTCTACCAAACAACAATTACTTACCTCTGAACTAAGTAATTGATTTGTTAATGATACTCTTTGAGTCCCTCAAACCTCATGCTGTCGTCTGTCTATAAAGGTCTTCATGTTATTTACACTAATAAAACATTAATCAAAGGCCAAATTTATAGCAGCTACTCTATAAATGAGGTCAAGGCAGGTCAGAGTACATAATAAGAAAAACAAGGTTGGTCTTTGCAGTAAAAAGAAAAACCATCATTACTATTCTTCTTGCCCCTGGGATTAAGTCTAGTAGCTGAACACTCCAAACTACTTCACAAACACATCCATTCCTTCAAAAACTCATTTAACCTCAAGGTACTGAATATTTATATAAATAAAAGGGAAGCAAAATCTACTGATTTAGAAAAATAACCCTCTGAATTATTCCTTCAAAACATACTCCACTGTCGAAAATAAAGTGAGAACAAAATTTCAAATACTAACTCCGCTATTTCGCTAATGAACCTTAGTTTTATTTCTACCACGGTTTATTTCAAACCTTTTAAAAGATAAAGGGCTGAGTTCTTTCCATAAGCTAAGCACTGAAGTAAAGACAATTTCTAATCATGGGAGGCTAAAAATCCAAACAGAGTCAGATAAGCATAGGTAACAAATTAGAGAAAGGCTATCATGAAAACAACAATAACAAATGATATATAAAAAATAAGTTATCCAGATAATTTTCTTCCCAAATAAAAATGATAATAATCAGCAATTCTGTGTCTTTTCTTTTTTTTTTTTCAGTTTTCATTTTTTTTTTTTTTTACACATTCCATGGATGGTGAGAATAATCAGCAATTCTGGATACAAACATTTGAGAATAACATAAGAGTTCATTTCTTCACAAAATGTAGAAAGCTTTTTAAATGTATTTTATTATATATATTTTCTTTTCTCTTGGTAAAAATCCTTAAATAACTATCATTTGATTATTGTCGAGATTATCTCCATAAAATGAATTATGCTGAAGATGGAAAATTGTTTACATGAAAAATATCAATAATTCAAATAAAAACTATTAAACAATATTTTTACAGAGAAAATATCTTATCAATTAAACACAGATATTTACTGAATTTGCCAGGTACTTCTCTAAGAAGCAAGGATACAACCACATGCAAGAGACAAGAGGACTGTCCTTATAAAACAAATTTTACAGGAAGAGATAGACAATAAAGATAAATATCAGAGAGGAATAAGAAACATTAGAAAAATTTTTTTAAAGAAATGAGGTAAAAATAACCTGGATAACAGGTTTCAGGGTACACTTCTCTGAGGTGTATCTGAACTGGGACTTAAATGACAAGGAACCAGAAATGGAAAGATCTAGGGACATTTATATGCACATATAGTAGTAGCATTCATCGGGTGTCAGGCAGGTGGGAGGAGGGAGGAAGAGATGGGTATATTCACACCTAATGGGTGCGGTGCGCCTTGTATGGGGAATGGACATGCTTGTAGCTCTGACTCGGGTGGGGCAAAAGCAATATATGTAACCTAAACATTTGTACCCCCATAATATGCTGAAATATAAATAAATAAATGAATAAATGAATGAATGAAAAACCCTCAGAGGAAAGAAAGAGAAAACTAGAATCCAAAACTGCTATGATATCTAAATGATCTTGTTTAAAAAACAAACAGAAGAAACCACAAGATATTTGAAAAAGTAGGAAAATGTGACTTATACTGAACAACCAAAACAGTCAGTGGAAACTGGTTGACTAGGACCAGATGTTGGATTTAGCAGACAAATACTTCAAGATAACTCTTATAAATATGTTCGCAAAACTGGAGGCAATCTTTAAAAATAAAAGGAAAGCATGATGATAATGATTACACAAATAGGGAATATAAAAAATGAGACAGAATCTATTAAAAATAATCAAATGGAAATAGCTTTTAAAAGGACAATAGCCAAAAAGAAAAATTCCAGGTGAGCTCACCAGTAAATGTGAGATGGCACAAGAAAGAAGCAGTGAACTTGAAAACAGAAATAGAGTTTATCCAGTTGGAGAACAGAGAGAAAAAAAGACTGAAGAAGACAGAACAACGCCTCAGAGAGTTGCCTGACATCAAGTGTACCAACATCTCTGTAATGGAGTGCTAGAAGAGGCAGTATGATAAAAAAGCACCGGGAAAAAAATGAAGAAATAATAATGCCCCCAAATTTTCCAATTTATATGAAAAGTCGAGCAAGATAAACACTGCCAAGAATTGTGATGGGTTCTTAATTTACTTTGTAAACTTTGAAGCTTAATCCACTTGTAAACTAACAAGTTAGCTCACCACAGTATCATGGCTGCTGACAGAAGATATGAGAATCCTGGGGTCAGAGACAAATAATAATCCATGATTCTCAGAAATGGAAATAGCCAGAGTATCGGAATTGTGCCATCGCCACCAAGCCCCAGTTCTCACAGAGTAACACAGGTCTGGGAGACAACTGTATATGCAGTAAAATGTGTTACAGGAGAGGAACTCTGAGCTTAGGGCACTTGAATCATTTCTGATGGCCAGTAGGCCTGTTCACCTTTGTTTCAAGGAGACATTGTCAACACTATTCTAGACAGCAAGCAACCCTGCTCTTTGTTCCAAATGGAGACACCATTTCCATATTCCAAAGCTGTTTGGTATATAAACATCTCTAAATGATAATGCAGAACAAAGGCATTTAGTGTCTCTACTTATGAGACATGCAGAAATGTGAAAGGTCAATGGAGAATTATCTATCAAAAAACAAAAAAGGACCCTTCCCTAGACATATCACAGTGAAACTATTTAAAAACAAAGATATAGAAAATGTTGAAAATAACAGGAGTAAAAAAAAAATCGTTCCTCATATACAGGGGAAAAACACTACAATTAAAGGCTGACTTCATATCAGAAAACATGGAGGCCACATGATTATATTCAAAGTGCTTTAAAAACAAACGCTGTCAACCAAGAACTTAAAATGCAACAAATATATCTTTCCAAGATGAAAACAAACACTGTGGGGTAAAAAAGATCTGACAGTTCCTCAAAAAGTTAAACACAGAGTTACCATATAACCCAAAAATTCTTCTACTGAGTACATACCCAAGAGAAATGGAAGTTTAAGTCCATAAAAAAACACATATACGAATGCTCATAGAATCATTATTCACAATAGCCAGAGTAGAAAGAAACGTCCATCAACTGATAAATGAATGAATAAAATGACATATCCATAAAATGAAAAATTATTCAGCAATAAAAGGAATATAGTTCTGGCACATGCTGCAACATAGATAAACCCTGAAAATAGTGAAGGGAAAGATGCCTATTATAAGACCATATATTATATGATTCCATTTATATAAAATGTTCAGAAAAGATTGTGCTCAGTTAAAATGTATCATGCAATACTTAGAACAACCAGTAAGAAAATAATTCAAAAGTATAACAACAAAAAAGAGGGTGAATTAAATAGTACACTTAAAATTATTTGTTTAGAATCCAGTGCTGGCCAGATAACAAAAATAATTATGTTATGGACTAGAGTACTAAGTCTGCTGCATATACCTCAAAGAAGATCACTGTCTTCAAATCCCAGGCTAAGTGGCTAAGTTCATGATGTAATGTCATGTACATTCAACATAATTGCACTTTTACCTAAAAAATTATGAATATTTTTAAAATTATGAAGGAATACACTAAAATATAAATATGGATATTACTAGGAAGTGACTTTTACACTCTTTTTCACTTGTTTTACCAATTTTCTGTAATACCTATAAAAGCATGAATTACTTTTGTGATTAAAAAATTAAATTTTGTCTACATAAGAAGTAAACTTAAAGAAAATTTTTAAAAATTTGTTTAGCACAGGAAAACAGACATGAGGAATATATATTAATAAAAAACAAATATAATGTGAAGATGGTTGGTATAAATCCAACCATATCAATAATAAAACCAACTGGGAATGCACTAAACATGGGACAGAGATTGGCAGACTGGATAATAAAGCAAGATACAACGTTATGTTGTCTACAAGACACAAACTTTAGATTCAAAGACACAAAAAATTGAAGGTAAAAGTATGAAAAAAAATATGTAGTATGCAGAGTAATCACAAAAACTGAAGTAGGTGTATCAGTATCAAATAAAATAGACTTGAAATCAAGAAACATTATTAGAAATAAAATGGGATGTTTTATAATGATGAAAGGGTCAAAAAATCAGAAGGATATAATAGTTATATATGCACATTACAACAAAGAACTAAAGTACATGAAATAAAAACTGACAGAACTAAAGGAAAAAATAGGTAATTCAACACAGTTAAGAATTTCAATACTTCAATCTCAATAACTGATAGAAAAACTAGAAAATGTATCAGAAAGAATTTTTTCAAGAACTGAAGACATGAATGACACCATCAACCAACTTGACCTAAGTGATATTTACAGAATACGGTATGTAACAAAAGTAGACTACATATTCATTTCCAGTAATATAGCTATAAACTCCTATATTAGAAAAGAAGGAAGGTTAAATTAATAATCTAAGCTTCCACTTTGAGAAACTAGAAAAAGAGCCAACTAAATCCAAAGCAGCAGAAGGATGGAAATAATAAACACCGAAGCAGAAATCAATGAAATTTCAGAAAACACAGGAAAAGGAAAAAAAAATCAATTATAAAGAGTTGGTTCTTTGAAAAACAACAAAAACAACAAAATAATATTGCCAGACTTACTAAGAAGAGCAAAAACACAAATTGCCAGAATCAAGAATAAAAGAGAGACCATCACTAACAACCCTCCAAAAATAAAAAGGACAATAAGAGATTATTATGAACTGTGTCATACAACAAACAACTTAGACAAAATGGGCAAATTTCTAAACATATAAATTTCCACATTTGACTCAAAAAGTAATAAAAAAATGTGAATAGACTTATAACAAGTAAAATAACTAAATAAGTAATTTAAATTTTTGCCGTAAAAAACCCCAGACTCAGGTGGCTTCCCTGCTAAATTCTCTAAAATATTTATAAGAAATTAATATCAATCATTCACAAAATCTTATCATTAAAGACAGGAGGAACCACTTCCCAACTCATTCTATGAGGCCAGTATTATCCTGACTACAATGCCAGACAAACAAATCACAAGAAAACTATAGGCCAATACACTCATTAAAATAGAAGCAAAAATACTTAACTAAATATTAGCAAACTGACTCCTACAACATATTAAAAGGATTATATACTATGACCAAGTGGAATTCATGTCAGGAATATAAAGTTAACATTTAAATATTAATTCATATAAATAATCATATTAATAAAAAAGAAAACCCACATGATCATCTTAACAAAAGAGGCATTTGTCACAATCCAACGCTCATTAAGGATAAAAACTCTCGATAAACTTGGAATAGAAGGGAACTTCCTCAACTTGACAAGAAGGTCCTATGCAGAATCTTCACCTAACATAATACTTACTAGTGAAAGATTGAATGCTTTCACTCTAAAATCAGGAAATAGGCGAAGATCTCCATTCTTACTACTACTGTTCAATATCTTATTCACGGTCCTAACTAGTGCAGTAAGGTAATAAAAAGCAATAAGAAGCAACCAAATTTGAAAGGAAAAGGAAAATTTTCAATTTTGTCAGTGTAAACATAATTCTCTTTGTAGAAAATGATAAGGTATCCAAAAAACAACAACAAACCCCTAGAAGTAATGAATAAGTTTAGCGAGGTTACAGAATACAGGATTAACATACAAAAATCAATTGCACTTACTTACATACTTATTTATTTATTTGAGACAGGGTATTGCTCTGTCGCCCAGGCTGTAGTACAGTGGGCACAATCATAGTTCACTGCAGCCTCCAATTTCTGGTCTCAAGTCATCCTCCTTCCTCAGCCTCCCAGGTAGCTAGAACTACAGGTGTGTACCATCATGCCTAGATAAGTTTTTTATTTTTATGCTTTAGAGACAGGTCTTTTCATGTTGCCCAGGCTGGTCTTTAACTTCTGGCCTCAAGTGATCCTCCCACCTCAGCTTCCCAAATGCTGGGATTACAGGTGTGAGTCACTGCCCAGCTCAATTGTATTATACTTTAATGTACTAATAAGGAATAATTTAAAAATGAAATTAAGAAAGTAATTTCATTTGCAGTAGCTTCAGAAAGCATAATATACATAGGAATAAGTTTTTTTTGTTTGTTTGTTTGGTTGGTTTTTTTTTTTTTTTTTTTTTGAGACAGAGTTTGGCTCTGTTGCCCTGGCTAGAGTGCCGTGGCATCAGACTAGCTCACAGCAACCTCAAACTCCTGGGCTCAAGCAATCCTTCTGCCTCAGCCTCCTGAGTAGCTGGGACTACAGGCATGCACCACCATTTCCGGCTAATTTTTTCTATATATATATTTTTAGTTGTCCAGCTAATTTCTTTCTATTTTTAGTAGAGACGGGGTCTCACTCTTGCCTACATTGGTCTCGAACTCCTGACCTTGAGCGATCCACCCACCTTGGCCTCCCAGAGTGCTAGGATTACAGGCGTGAGCCACCGCACCCAGCCAGGAGTAAGTTTTTAAAGAAGTATAATACTTGTACACTAAAAACTTTGCTGATAAATTTAAAAAGATCTAAATAAATGTAGCAACATTCCCTGTCCAAGAAACAGAAGCTTCAAAATTGTTAAAATATCAACTATGCCCAAATTAATCTATAGTCAATGCAATCTTTACCAAAATCAGGAGGCTTTTTGCAAAAATTAACAAAATGATCCAAAATTTATATGAAATTTAAGAGAGTTAAAATAACCAAAAAAATTTTAAGAGGAACAACATAAAAGAGTTAAACTACTCAATTTCAAAATGTATTACGTTACAGTGATAAAGACAGTGTGATACTGTCACAGAGACAGAGAGATCAATTGAACAGAATTGAAAGTCCAGAAATAAATCCCATATACCTATGGCCAATTGATTTTCAATAAAGTTGATAAGACAATTCAATGGCAAAAGGGTAATGTTTTCAACAAATGGTGCCAAGACAATCTATGAGCAAAAATTAAATTAAGACCCTTACCTCACACCATGGAAAAAAGTTAACCCAGAATGAATCAGACTTAAATGTAAGAGCTAAAACTGTAAAATTACCTCCCCCCCCAAAAAAAAGTAGGCAAAATAATCAGAATCTTGTATTAGGCTTTGATTTCTTAGATTTGTCAACAAAAGCATAACGCATAAAAGAAAAAAATAGGTAAACTGAACTTTGTCAAAATTAAAAACCTTTGCTCTTCAATGAAAGTGAAAGGACAAGTCAGAGATCAGGAGAAAATAGTTGCGAATCACGTATCTGAAAAAGGACTTGTATCCAGAAATACATAAAGTACTTTTCCAACTCAGGTATCATACACTGACATTTAAAAATGGGCAAAATATGTGAATAGACATTTTTCCAAAGAAGATACATGAGTAACCAATTAGCACATGAAAAACATTAAATATCAGTAGTCATTAGGGAAATGCAAATAAAACCCACTATGAGATAACAACTGTGATGACTCTAATCAAAGGGACCAACGGTGCCAAGTGTGGACAATGATATGTACAAGCTGGAAGCCTCATATGTAGCTGGTGGGAACAGAAAATGGTATAGCCAGTATGGAAAACAGCTTGGAAATTTCTTGAAGCGCTACACACATACAATTACCATTCAACACAGCAATTCTACTCCTAGATTTCTATCTAAGAGAAATACAAATGTAAGTCCATGCAAAGACTTGTATGTAAATACTCACAGCAGTATTATTTATAATACCCAAAACCAGAAAGGAATTCAAATATCCATAAACTGGTGCAGGGATAAACAAAATGTGATATATCCATAAAATGTAATGCTATTTGCTAATAAAGAGGAAGTAAATGCTCGTACATGCTACAATATGGATGAAATCATCAAGAATTATTATAGAAACCATGTTGAAGAAAGTAACAGTGATTCAAGAGCTAAAATCACTGAGAAATAGAGAAAAATTTAATGGGGACATATAGAGACACCAATAAGGAGAGATGGTAAGTGATATCTAAAGCCATGATGTTCAAGGCTGACCAAGATCCTGGTCTATCATTTCCGCAAACTCTCTTCCTTCTATGATCCTGTCCTCTATCCTATCTCAGGCATTCGTTGCATGGTCGTGTGCTAGACATTTTTAGTAAATGAATGACCTTGGTTCTATTCATCCCATGCTTACAGCTCACTCATTCTACTATTCCAACTCTAACAGTCCTTAGCTCTCCAATCCATTCATCGTATCATTTTCTGTAAATAGTCACTCTCTTATTTGATAGCCTTTCTCTTCTTTACCTAGCTTAATAATAATAACCTTATGGTTAATGATTATAATCCTTTCTTGCATAAAAGTTTGACTCTCTTGTCTTCACTCCCCTCATATTCACACTTGACAAATCTAAATCCTTTTAAGCTCAACTCTCACTCTACTTCTATATTTACCTACTGGGCTCTGCAATTATATAAAATGTCTTCTAATATGTTAGCATACATGACCCATCCACATTATACTTTAAGCCATTCCTTCATTTGTATACAAATTTCCATACTCTCTAATTTACTGAAAAATGCCACTCCAGAAAATCTCCCTTCTCCTACATGAATTTCTCCACTCTCTAAATGTTCATCCCTATCACCTGCAAGCTACACTATCTCGCTCTCATTTTTGAGAAACCTATTTTCCTTTATTTCCCCCAAAAAGCTATGACCCCTTTTTTGTTCCACCTCCTGTAAAGAATAGTTTATACTCATGACCTCTAAATTTCTCTCTTCCCATTCTCCTATTCTCTCTTAAATCCACTGTAAACAGGCTTTTCCCCCATACCACTTCCCCTCAAAACAACTCCTAAGTCAGAAACAGCTTCCATGTTATTAAAGCCAGTGGTTAAACTTCAGTCATCACCCTCTTACCTTAAAATGAATTCATCTAGTCTCCAAGCATTAAACATTATCTATATGCTTATTACACCCAAGTTTATATCTCTACTTTGGAGATATAACTAGTCACTGCCTATTTAACATCTCCACTTGGATTGCCTACGTGAGAATTCAAAATTAATATTTCCAAAATTGAACCCCTTATCAGTAACTGCTTCATCCACAGTCTTTTCCATCATGTCTGACAGAAACACCATTCTTTCAACTGCACATGTCAAACATCTTAGAGTAATGCCTGACTCCTAGATTTCTCTCACGACCCACGTCCAATCCATTAGTATATCCTATCAGCTCTATCTTCAAAATATATTCACAATCCTACCATTTCTTACCTCCTCTACTGCTACTAGCCAAAATTATTTGTACCCCATAATACTTTGAAATTAAAGAAAGAACTAAAAATTTTACTTAAACACTATAAATTATAGAAAATCCATTATTAGTGTTTTACATTAAGTAGAACAAGTATATATTCAATCAACAGCTCTTGCCACCTCTTTTGCTATATAGAAACTTTAACAGCATCCATCCAAAATCTTAGTGTTGAAATCAGCCAAGAGCTATTTATCTTTTGATAAACAGACACTTTGAAATCTTTACTAAGACTAAAGAATTAGTCTTTTATTGTTTGAGAAATATTTAATGATCACCTACTACTTGCCAGACTCCAGACTACATTTAGCACTACTTCTCATATGGACCATTGTAGTAGCCTTGCTACCATTCTTGATTTCAATCAGGTCTCCTCTCCTTTAACCCATCCTAAACATTTTTGCCAATTATCTTACCAAAACCCAAATATCATAATTACTATTTTGCTTCAAATCTTCCAAGGCTCCCCATTTTAAATAAAAGTCTAAATATACTAGAGTAGGCCTTTTGGGACCTAGACACCCAATTTTATTCCAATAACACCCTCTTAACACAGACAAACACACACACACACACACACACACACACACACACACACATATGAATATCACCTATCACAATGTCTTCAGATATTCTGTTCCCTTTATTTGGAATGATTTTTCACACAAACATCCTTCAACTTATCCATAAATGCCACTTCCCTAAGGTCTATATATGACTAACCCTACTCATCCTTGAAAACATGTCCCAAGAAGTTTTACCTAATTATTCCATAGTAAATTTAAGACTCTTTTTCTTTTTCTCATAATACTTTGTAGTATCTTAGTACTGTTTATACCCTGTACTTACATAGTTCTATACAATTGCAGATTTATTTGTTTCCAATATAGTCTGTGAGCACCTCTTCTGAGGGAAAAAATCTTAGTAGTATTTAAAATCAAATAAAGTTATCAATGCTTTGGTCTCCCTTTTCTATAAAATTAATAAGAGAGAGAGAGCCTAGATTCCTAGTTATTTGTTCAAGTAGTTACCAGAGGACTAATAGTGCCAGTCCTCTAACAACATTAGCCAAAACACTACAAACATTGCTGAAAGAATAACTTTGCTCAGGGCAGCCAATCACATCTTTCAATCTATACTGTGGGTCTTCAGTTCCATTAATGCAAAACCAACTACCACAAAACAGGAAAAACTGGTCTACTCATCATTTCCTCAATTTACTTTTACCTTTTAATTCTTTCACCTCTTAAATTTGTTTTCTCCCTTTTATTTCTCTTTTCATCCCTATACTTTCTTTCCTTCTCTTTCCTAGCAATGAATGTTCTTTCTTACAATTCTTCTGTTTCTGCTCTGTAAGTGGAAAATATACCTATTTATTCCCTTGACCCCCTTTCTCATAACCTCACAACACAAAACTTGTTTCCTTACCTCCTTACAGCCAGCCAATGATATAAGACAATATAGATATCTAAATCTAATTTGGCTCTGTAAACATAAAACAACTTTATATTAATAAAGTCCAAATAGGTATGGCTTTTCCTTATATCTACAAATAGAATTATCAATTTACTTTTGCCAAATTCAACTACGCTTACTGAAAAATAAAAACCAGAACTTCATCAAGACGCATATAATTATAAAATAGTTCAGTCTTGATACATATGTAAAAATCAACATGTCAGAGCTCCACTAACTTACTGATTGAAAAAAACAATAAATATATGGTGATGGGTATACTAAAAGCCCTGACTTCACCATTATACAATTCATCCATGTAACAAAAAAAACACTTGTACCCACTAAATCTATTGAAATAACAAAAATACAATAAGTATAGAACCCAAAAATATCAGTTCCCATGAGAAAAATACAGTAAGATTTTTAAATTAAAATAAAAATGGATATAAAATAGATTACCTTCCTTCATTGACAAGTTCAATAAAAGCAAGGCCAGCATTCTTCTGAATAGAATTCTGCCACTCCTAAAAAATAGCAAAAAATAGCTGAAGAAATTTCACTCAGGTTATTTCTTTTAAAACAACACTAATGAAAAACATCACCCATTTCAATTTTAAACCTTACCTCTTAAAGGAAAAGTTTGTTAAACCACACAAATAGCTGATACCTAAAAGTACATTAAACAAGTTAGCAACAATTTGATTCAGCGTAAACTAATCCTATCCATTTTTATCCATAATTATACCCTTTTGTTTTATATACTAATTTAACTGAAATAACTGGAAGTTGGGGAAGAAGGCAGCAAAGAAAACCAGGGACAAATACAGATTTTGTATTTGTATTCCCTGGTTATGATTTTTTTGTTTGTTGTTTTTTTTTTTAATGTATCACCCGAAATGAAGAGAGAATTAAGTAGTTCAATAACCCTAACAAAAAGAACACATTTTACCATAAAAATTGATGACTAATGATTGAGAAAGAGACAAGAAAAATCAGTGAATTGGGCTATACTAGTTTTGAGCTGGAAACCTGTAATCCATTGCCGTTTAAATTAGCAATAAGTAGTA
This sequence comes from Indri indri, assembly GCA_004363605.1. Classification (NCBI taxonomy): domain Eukaryota; kingdom Metazoa; phylum Chordata; class Mammalia; order Primates; family Indriidae; genus Indri; species Indri indri. The sequence goes on from RJWJ010005743.1 coordinate 13,267, forward strand.
TAAATTTACTAACAATATTCTTTCTTCATTAAAAATGTATCCATTAAACTTTATCCACTAAAAAGAAATCCATTAAAAAGCTGAGGAAGAAAATCAAATTTGTAGAGCATGTACAAATGAATTTTTAAATCCTTATCTCAAAACATATAAAATAAGCATTAATACAATAAGGAAAGACCTGCATAATTGAAATATACCTAAATTTGAGAATTGCCATTGAATGCTCACATGTGTGTATGTGTGTGTGTTTGTACATGTCTATATAAAAACACACACACAGCTTTTTTTAAGAACTAGAAATATATAATCATTATGTTCCTTAACATTTCAGGAGGCCCTTGTATTCTAACTACATAATATCCCTCAACTGATTTATTTTTGTTCTTCCGTATGCCCATGGTGAGCTACTTACCACTGTTCACCTTAAACCATATTTATATGTACTAAATGTAATAACTTCAATAAGAGTTTAAAATTCCATGTAATTTCACCCTAATGACTATTCAGTTCCACTCCAAATTCTTACTTTTTTTAGCCTCATCCTTTCCATTCTACTTTCTCCTTTTAATCCCCATTTTTGCACCACCTTCTTTTCTGTTTTGAAAATCCCAAGGTGGTTCTCAGGACCACATGCCATGATTTTGCTGAAGGGTTCTATTTTATGAATAGCGTTAGTATGATCATACTAACAGAACATATATAGTAGAATGAAAATTAAATAGACAGATATTGGAGGGTAGTCACTGGCTAGATCTAGCAGAGAAGAAAAAGTATATATATATTGAAAAAAATATATACTGATGAAAGAACAAGAAATAAAAAGTCATAAAATTCATGTTCTCATTCTGATTCTGACAATAACAAGATATATTCTTGGATAGATGATGCTATTTAATACATCCACAAGTCTTAAATACTCCCTTAAAAAAGTTTATTTCAGGCATGATATTTCATCCATATTTTATTAACATTTAAAAAGTAGTGACTCATAAGTCTATAACAGATTCTCTCTCAAAATTCATACTGAATTTATATTTTACTGAAACTGTAAAATAAAGATACTAAATTTCTTTCAGTGAGGTAAATCAAATCAGGTATAAAACAGAAATATTGATCTAACTTAAAACTCATTTCTTTCCATCAAAATGAAATGAACAGGTAGTTGAAAGGGAAGCAAATTCCATAAAAGAGTATATTCCTGAGAGAAGAATATGTGCCACACCTTCCTCTCTTCTCAAAAGGTAGAAAGAGGGAGATGAAAAAAAGCAGAAGCCTCAGATAAATTTTTTGATCCTGGTACAGAGAGTCCCACACCTCACTTCCCAAGCACATTGCAGGTAGATAACAAGACTCAAAGAGTTGCTCTAAACCTTAAAATGCACAAGAACAGTAGAATAGAGACAAATTTAATGGCAGATGGACCTAAACAACCTCAAACTGTCTCATGCCCTAGGAAGACTCACAGAATTATCCTAGAAGGATGTACAAGTAGCTTAGGATTTAAGAGGATGAAGAGAACACAACTATTACCTTTGTGGATAGACAGCAAGTGATGAAAAGGGAGTGTGATAGATACCTCAATAGATGCCATAGCAAAGGAACAGGAGCATATGCTCACTCTTCAGCTCTTATACCCAACATAGCACTCTTGGCAAGCCAACTGGAAATTTAATGTAGCCCCAATAGGATGAGACCATAAATTGAGTGACTTTTCATTTAGATCACTTAAGGAAAAATCTCAAAATGGAAATTAATTTTTAAAAAGATAAAATGAAGAAAGTTATTTTTCTTGCTAGAAAAAAACCAGTAAGAGAGGAACTAGTGTTTTATATATAAATTTCTTTGTCATTTTGCTTTCAAAAGTATCTAAAGTATCTGCCATCAAGAACAAGGGAAGGATGTCCCCTCTCACTACTGCTTTTCAACATCATTCCGGAAATCCTGTCTAATGCAATAAGATAAGAAAAGTAAATGAAAAGTATATAGATTGGGCCAGGCTCGGTGGCTCAAACATGTAATACCAGCACTTTGGGAGGTTGAGCAAGGAGGGAGAATCAATTGAGCCCAAGAGTTTGAGATCAGCCTGAGCAACACAGCGAGACCTCATCTCTCCAATAAAAAAAATTAGCCAAGTTTGGTGGTGTGTACCTATAGTCCTAGCTATTCCGGAGGCTCAGTTGGCAGGATCCCTTCAGCCCAGGAGTTTGAAGTTGCAGTAAGTTATGATGACACCACAGTACTCTAGAGTGGGCAACAGAGCAAGACCCTGTCTCAGGGGGAAAAAAAGTATATAGATTGAAAAAGAAGAAATAAAAATATCTTTGCAGATGACATGATTATCAGTTTGAAAACCTGAAAGAACTGACAAAAAAATCCTGGAATTAATAAGTGATAATAGCAAGGTTGCAGGACACAAGGTTAATATACAAAAGCCAACCATTTTCCTTTATATGAGCAATGAACAAGTGAAATTTGAAATGAAAAGCACAATACCATCTACATTAGCATTGCAAAAATAAAATAATTAGGTATTAATCTAACAAAATATATACAAGATCTATATGAAAAAATTATAAAATTCTGATGAAAGAAATCAAAGTAGAACTAAATAAATAGAGAAATATTCCATGTTCATGGTTAGAAAGACTCAAAACTGTCAGGATGTCAGTTCTTCCCAAACCGATCAACAGATTCAACGCAATTCCAATCTACATCCCAGCAAGTTGTTTGCTGGGTATTTACACACTGATTTTAAAGTTTATATAGAGAAGGATAAGACCCAGAACAGCCCATACAATAGCAAAGGAGAAAAACAAAGTGGGAAACCCTGACACTATCTGACTTTAACACTTACTATAAAGCTAAATAATCATGACAGGGTGGTCTGGCAAAAAATAGACACATAGATCAATGGAACAAAATAAAGAGCCGAGAAACAGACGCATACAGTCAACTGATCTTTTACAAAGAGAAAAGGCAATACAATAGTGAAATATAGTCTTTTCAACAAATGGTACTGAAACAAATGAAAAAAAAAAAAAGAATCTAGACACAGATCTTACATCTTTCACAAAAATCATCTCAAAATGGATCACACCTAAATGTAAAAACACAAAACTATAAAACTTCTAGATGATAAACACAGGGGAAAATCTAGATGACCCTGGGTTTGGTGATGGCTTTTCAGATACAACACCAAAGGCGCATTCCATGAAAAAAAGAACTGATAACCTGTTATTAGTGAAGCTAAGAATTTAACTTCATTAACATTTAAATTTTCTATTCAGTAAAACATACTATCAAGAAAATGAAAAGACAAGCCACAGACAGATAAAATACTTGCAAAAGACAAATATGATAAAGAACTGTTTTGTTTTGAGACAGAGTCTCACTCTATCACCCTGGGTAGAGTAAAGTGGCATCATCATAGCTCACTGCAACCTAAAACTCCTGGGCTCAAGTGATCCTCCTGCCTCAGCCTCTGAGTAGCTGGGACTACAAGCGCATGCCACCGCACCCAGCTGATTTTTGTATTTTTTGTAGAGAGGGAATCTTGCTCTTGCTCAGGCTGGTCTCCAACTTCTGACCTCACACGATCCTACCACCTCGACCTACTAGAGTGCTAGGATTATAGGCGTGAGCCACCATGACCCACCTCTGTTATGCAAAATATACAAGGAACTCTTAAAATTCAACAATAATAAAACAATCCCATAAACAACGTGCCAAAGACCTTAACAGACACCTCAACGAAGAAGATATACAGATGGTAAGTGGGCATATGAAAAATTCTCCACATGTCATTATGGAAAGGCAAATTAAAACTGTAAGATACCAGCCTGGCATATTGTACTATTTTTCTCAAATCCATCTTGTACAACAAGAGGGAATTTTTATTACACAATTCGAAAGAACTCAAAACTCCACATGGATGAAAGAAATAACAGCTGAGAGACTCATATTTTAAGTAGACAGGTAAACATCATTTTTATTTTATTTTTATCAAGTACAGAAACATCCACTTACATTGCAAAATCATGAACTGTGCCATTTAAATTTCACAAAGATTTTAAGTAGCAGTATTGCGGTTAGACTGAAAATTAGATAAAATTGGTGTAGTCGTAAAAACTTAACTGCATTAAAACATTTATAACCTAATTTGACATGTCCCCAAGTTTATGATCTATTATTTTTTCTTTTAAATTAAAAACAAATTAGGGGGCAAGAGCAACATACATAACCTAAACATCTGTACCCCCATAATATGCTGAAATAAAAAATAAATAAATAAATAAAAATTAAAAAAAAAACAAATTAGATATGAAGGCACATATAGAAGTGGAGATGTCCAGTTTTAATAGAGGCTCAGAAACTCAAATTTTTTACAGCTAATATGTTAGGCTTCTGGTTTTCTCAAGAATCATCTATAAACCCATATTTGTTTACTTTCAAAAACATTTTCACTAATTAAAAAAAAGATTGGATAAAATGAGGAATAAAATGAAAATACAAATCTTACGCTTTCAGCTATTGTTACAAAAATACCACATTTCTCAAAGTTATCTTCGTGTTTTCATCTCGCGATAATCCAGTTCTAATTATAATAAAATACCCAAATACAAGTGATATAAATGCTTACTGATAACAATTTATAAACCAGATAAAAAGAACCTGAAGCCCATCAGAATACAAATTTTCAATTTATTTGATAACACAGATGTTAGTAAAATCTAACAAGTTTTCTCTATAATAAAACATTCTCTACAGTAATTTGCAGAAGTTGCCAAAACTGAAAAGAATATTCATTAATCGTATTATTCTAAAGCATTTTTCTCCACTTCAGAAACAATTATTAAAGAAGGCGTTAGTCTAACAATTTCATAAACCACAGCTCAATATAACTTTTAGTGAGTTTTAATAGTTGGAAGAAAAGCTTAATGGGCATCATCTTTCATGATCATTTCAATATTTCATCATAGTATTTACAATTACACAGTGATGCAAAATGCATAGTACATTTAAAGGTCTTGGTTATCCTCTTCCCAGAGGTACTGATGAAAAACACGTTAAAAGTCTCAAATCCAACCACTAATGCAACTAAGTAATTTCAAAAACACACTTCAGCACTTTGGAGAGGAAGAACTGAAAACAAGACAGTCAATAATCTCATACCTGTTCCTAAGCTGCATTTAATTGACTATCACTTCCTATGGCCACAATTGTTGACTAGTCAATTTTTACTAAAATATATTCTTAGCTTATTAGTGCTTTTAAGTCATACAACGACAACAAAGATATTACATATTAGTGAAATCTACTAAATAGAGTTCTATCAAATTTCAATATGTGCTTTTGGTGGTAAAAGTCTTTTTTGTCAGTTAAGAAAAAAAGACTTAATTAACCATATTAAGTCTATTCTCTCTATTCTCAACAAATAAATATAGAGAAAAAGATACTAATTAATGTACTATACATTCATTTAAATTATTTAAATAAATTTCTAACTTCCCTAGACATGAACTTGACAGTTTTCTATAATTCAATAATCTCCTAGAATACATTTTAGTGCCTTGAATGCACTATATAAATTTATCTAAACTTTAAACGTAATTCCAAAATATTAGCATGCTCTACAGCAAATAAAAATCAGCTGATTGACAAGACTGACTACACATAATCCATTCTGCCATCATTTTATTTTGTTAAGCCATCAACACTAACATTAAACGCAGTGACATTTGATTCTGGTGGGATAGATTATCTCTAAACTAACTTTTAGTCTTAAAAAAAAAAAAAGAAGTATATAATAAGTGACTTCAGGCTAAACACAGGAAAAGCCAAGGAGAAAACAGTACATGAGATAAGTCAAGAAACTTTTTTACAACCTGAAAACACATGGGTTAGTAGCAATGGGCTTCATGGACCAAAGAAAACAAAACAAGAAAGTAGGGGAATCAACGTGAGAAAGTAAATCGATGCTTGCTGCAAAACCCCACAAAGGCCAAGAATTGAAGGCACTGAGTACATATGAGAGTGGCTGAGGGACAGAGCTGAAAGCAGGAGAAATGACTAAAAGTTGGATAAAAACAAAGTTAGAATTCCTGACCCCATTCTTTGTGGCCATCTCACCATAGTAAAGATTGAAAGTTTACTTTCCAGAAAAGTTTTCATAATTGAGAAAACTGTAAAAAGCCAAACTGAAAAAAAAAGATACATTGAAAGTATACATACTGAACTATAACACATTGAGTGACATTAGAGCATATTTCTCTGAGAAAATTGAAAAGCCAAGATAAAACTTAAGGTTCTACAAATGACATAGGATCTCATTCATCGTCAGTAGACAACTCACACACACATAGATTTTCTGTGCCTTAAGAATGAGCAAATTGCCAAAGTTAACCAGACATGTGAGGAAAGTCTATGAATGACAGACACCCAAGCAAACGAGTGGGGGGCGGAAAAAGACTCATAGAAAACAGATAATATTGTTAAAGGGGTGAGGTACAGAAGATTAAAGAACAGCATAATTAGTATCATCTGAAAGATTTTAAAAATTCTTCTAAAATATCAAGGCAGGGATTTTATTTTATTAATATTGCTATCTCTATGCCTGTTTTAGTCATAATTCTTCAGAAAAACTGAACCAATGGGAAGTGTATATGTGTGTATTAAAAAGAGATTTATTATAAAAAATTGACTCATGCAATTACCTTGGCTGACAAGTCCCAAGATCTACAGGATGAATCAGCAAGACCAGTGGTGTAGTCTGAAGGCCAGCAGCCTCAAGACTCAGGAAGAGACAAAGTTTCAGTTTGAGTCCAAAGGCACGAAAAAGCCAAAGTCCCAGTGTGAAGGTACTCAGGCAGAAGGAATTCTCTCTACTTGGGGGAGGGTCAATTTTTTTGTTTTATTCGGGCATTCAACTAATTGTATGATGTGGATCCCTAACTGGAAGGACAATCTCTTTTACCCAGTCTACCAATTTAAATATTAGTTTCATCCAAAAAAAAAAAAAAAAAACTGCCCCCAAAACACCCAGAATAACATTTGACCAAACAGCTAAGCACCCTGTGACCCAGTCAATAACCATCACAAGTCCAATCCTTGTCAACTTGGCACCCATATACATCTCCTTAAACCATATTTCATCTCCAAATGAAGACAATAATCAGGTCATAATTTCGCCTAACATGATATAACTATCCTGCATACAACCAAAAACAAACTAAACCTGGTTACTTTTATGTCACCTTGAGTGGGCCAAGTAAAACCCAGAGAACTGATACAACATTATTTCTGTGTACGTCTGTAAGGGTATTCCAGAACAGATCAACATTTGAATCAGTAGATAAACAAGATCCACCTTCACAGTGAGTGCACATCACCCGACCCACTGAGGGCCCAAATAGAACAAAAAGACAGAAGCAGCAAGAAATCATCTTTCTCTGCTTAAAAAAGACATCCATCTTCATCTGCCCTCACATTAGTGCTCCTAGTTCTCAGGCCCTTAGACTCAGACTGGGACTTACACCATTGGCTCTCTGGTTCTCAGGCCTTCAGGGCTTGGTCTGAAACTGTACCACTGGCTTTCCTGGGCCTCTAGGTTGCAGGCAGCAGATCATGGGACCTCTCAGTCTCCATAATTGTGTGAGCCAATCCCTCATAATAAACCTCTTTGTGTATATTAATATTTATATATATTCTACTGGATCTGTTTCTCTGGAGAACCCTGGCTAATACAAATCTATTCCCCACAAGGGGAGTTAAAGTCCTTATGTGATGTTTATACTTCTCCGGTATCTCACAATTTATATACTATGATATAAAGTTAAGGATACTTACATATTATGATATAAAGTCAATACATCTTAAGTTACATGATAAGGGGATAGGAGAAAAAGAGAAGGAAACAAAGATTTTATATATATATATATATATATATATATATATATATATATGCACAGACACACGAGTATATTTATAACCAAATAAAGAGGAAATATATGACAGTTACAGTCCTTGTTTCTGTAAATGGTCATGTGGTCATAGCTGGTATTTATAACTATCTTTTCCCCCTGTCCATTCTATATTCCCTATGTCTTCAGCAAGCGTCTCAGCTGGTCATGGTTCTTTACCTGGTGGAGTGACCCAAACCTTCATTCCTAAAGGGTCTGGGCCTTTTTAGCAGTCCTACCCAGATTGGACTGTTGCAGTTTTCCATTCATCTTAACCACAGGGTATGGCAATACTATGATACACATGGAGGGATCTCCTGTATTCCAGATATACTCTTCCTTACTGCCACTGTGGAGAATTATAGTCCAATTTCCCCATGGTTGTCAGGATCAATCACTCCTGCCAGCACAGTAACTCCCTTTTTGCCTGAGGATTCAGAGGCATGAGAAGTTCAAAGTGGCTGGGTAGCAGTATTAACTTCTACTTCAATGGAATCATTGTTGTGTCACCTGGTAGAAGTGTTCCTCCCTTTGGAACTAAGACCCCTAGACCAGCAGAGCAGAATGTCACAGGAACAGGAAGCAAAAATTTTGCTATTGGGTCACTAGAGGTAATAATGAGTGGTAGCATTCCCTTTTCCACCTATTTATTCCTGAACCCTTAAATCTTAGCTAGGAAAGAAACAATACCATATATTGGACACTGTTTTAGAGCATATCCAGCCTTCTGGAAAACCTTGCCCCACCCATGCAAGGTATTGTCACTTAGATTCTGTTCTGTCAAGCCACCTGCTTCAGGATGATGGGCAATACGGCAAGGCCAGTTAATCCATGCACACTGATTTGCTGTGAAGTCAATTTCTTGATAAGAAGCAATGCTGTGTTGAATACTGTCATGGTCGAAAAGGCATTCTGTAAGTCCACAGATGATAAATAGTTTTAGCAGAAGCACTACATGCAGAAAAGACAAATCTGAACCCAGAGAAATCGTCTATTTCTATATGAACGAAACACTGCCCATCTCATGATGGAAGGAATCCAATGTAATCGACCTGCCACCAGGTAGGTGATTGACCACTCGGGGGAATGCTGCCATATCAGAGTCTCAGGGTTGGTCTCTGCTGATGTAATATTTGGCACCCAGCAATAGCCTCAGCCAGGTTCGCCTTGGTGAATGGAAGTCCATGTAGCTGAGCCCATGTATAACGTCCATCCCTGCCACCATGTCTACTTTGTTCATGAGCCCACTGGGTACTGATGGGGGTGGATGGGGAAAGAGGATGAGTCACACCCACAGAACAGGTCTTCCTAATCCCTTGACTATTAAAATCCTCCTCTGCCAAAGTCAACCTTCACTGAGCACTCACACAGGACACAAATATACAGTATTCATCTTTTCGCCCATTTGGAGAGATCTATCCACATACCTCTTCCCCATATTCCTTTGTCACAAATTTTCCAATTACGTTCCTTCAAATCTCTGAGCATCCAGACAAACCACTGGCCACAGCCTATGAATCATTAAATAATCACACACCTGGCCATTTTTCCTTCCAAGCAAAGTAAACAATTAAGTGCACTGCTCAAAGTTCTACCCACTGGGATTTCCCTTCACTACTGTCCTTCAGGGATGTCCCAGAAAGAGGCAAATAGCACTGCAGCTGTCCACCTTCAGGTGATGCCTCCACACTGTGCAGAACTACCTGTAAACCAGGCCCAAGTTTTCTCTTCCTCTGTCAACTGATCATAAGAACTCATTAGGACATAGGTGCAGGCTGGGAGAGGGAAGGCAGCATAGCAGGAGTAAGGACCATGTGAATTCAGGCCATTTGTTCATGTAACTTACTTGTGTTTTCAGGGCCTGCTCAGACCCAATCACATATATACCACTTTGATCTGATGATAGAGTGCCTCTGCACATGCACAACTTTATGGCTCGGTGGAACAGACGACACCCAGTTCATAATAAACAGTACATGTCGCATGTTAACTAGGTGGCCCAGGGTTAAATGCTCAGTCTCTACTAAGGCCTAGTGGCAGGTCATCTGAGAATCAACTATGGCTCCCAAATCCTAGGGGTTTGCATTGAAATTCACCTAAAGGGGCCTGCCAGAGGCTCCAAAAAGCATCCCTATCTACCACTGATACTTCAAGCGCCATTGGATCTCCAGGAACCTATGGCTTGTATGGCAACCCGGACCTCTTGCAGAGTCTTCTCTTGTTCTGGGCTCCACTCAAAACTGGCAGCTTTTTAGGTAAATCAGAAAATGGGACGCAGTAACACACCCAAATGAGGAATATGTTGCCTCTAAAATCCAGAAAGAGGCCTCTTCTTGTGTCTCTTTTTGGTTGTAGGAGGGTCCAGATACAACAACTTATTCTTTACCTTAGAAGAGGGACCGTGACATGTACCACAACATTGGACCCCTAGAAATTTCACTGAGGTAGTCCCCGAATTTTCTGTTGGATTTCTACCCTCTGACATGCACATGTCTTACCAAAAAGTCTATAGTAGTTACTATGTCTTGCTCACTAAGTGGAATCAGCATAATGTTATCAATGTAATGGACCAGTGTGATTTCTTGTGGAAAGGAAAGGCTATCGAGATCTCTGCAAAGTAAATTATGACATACAGCTAGAGAATTCATATACTCCTGAGATAGCACAGTGAAGGCACATTGCTGGCTTTGCCAGCTGAAAGAAAACTCTTCTGGTGGTCCTTATTGACAGGTATGGAGAGACGAAAGCATTTGCCAAATCAATAGGGTACCAGGGAATGTGCTAATCTGCTCAAGCATTAAAACCACATCTGGTACAGCAGCTGCAATTGGAGTCACCACCTGGGTAAGCTTATAATAATCTACTGTCATTCTCCAAAATTCATCTCTTTACTGCACAGGTCAAATAGGCAAGTGGAATGGATATGCAATGACAATGACCACCCATGCATCAAATCCTTAATGGAGGAAAAACCTTCCAGAAATAGAGTATTGGTTTTCGCTTACTATTTTCTTAGATAGAGGCAGTTCCAGTGGCTTTCACTTGGCCTTTCCCACCACAGCAGCCCTCACATCAGGTCAGGGAACCAATGTGTAAATACTGCCAGTTTCTGAGTATGTCTATTCCAATTATGCATTCCAGAATTTGGAAAATGACAGGATAGGTTCATGTACCCACTGGGCCCACTGTGAGATAGACCTGACTTAAAGCTCTGTTGATTGACTGACCTCCATAAGCTTCTATTCTGACTAATGGACCACAGCGATGTTTTGGGTCTCTTAGAATCACTGTCAGTTAACATCCAGTGTCCATTAATCCCCAAAAGATCTGATTATTTCCTTTTGCCCACTGCACAGTTACCCTGGTAAAAGGCCATAGGTCCCTTTGGGCAAGGGTGGCAAAAGATTAATAGTATAAATTTCTGCAGTATACCCAGGTCCTTCCTCAAAGAGACCCAGTCTTCTCTTTATTCAAGGAGTTCCAGGTCTGTAAACTGGTTCAAGTTTGGAAACTGATTGAGGGGCTGTGACTGTTTTTATGATTCAAGTTAGACTTTTGTTCACTTTTACCTAGAACTTTTCTGCTTATACAGATAAAATAAAAATTTAGTAGGTGTACTATCTATTTCTTCTCTAGGTACACCATGATCAACTGACCAACCTCACAGATCTGTTCCAGTCAGACCAACACCACAGTTCTAATTGCTGCTTTCACTCTGCTTTCTGTTACAGTAACCACGTTCCTCTTGCCTTTGGTGGCTAAGTGCCACCACTTGGTTCCTATTACCTCAGGATTCAATTACTCCCACTGCATTTACATTTTCCAATTGAGTGGTTGCAGTTCCCACCATAAGGTCTAGTCTACAGAGAAGAGCAGTCACAGAGCTCTTCAAGAAAGCTGGGATTCCCCTCACAAATTTATCTCTCACAGTACAGTGAAAGGTGCATCTTCAAGACCCTACCAGTGTGAGTGAGTATGTCTTACACAACAAAACCATTGTAACATTCCAATCTCCCTAAGCCTTTGAATGCCTTCCTCTACATTAAACCAAGGCAGGTCTGGTTTTTCTATTAATAACTCACTCACTGTGAGCCACCTTGAAGTCTATGTTTCAGTCAACCAACCGACCAACCAAACTGCTAGATAGATCCCTTTCAATCTGCCCAAGCTGAAGCATTAAATGAGTAAGCCCATATCAATAAATGCAACCTGATCCAAGTTTATGTTCCTTCCACCATTATTCCACGCCTTTAATAACCATTCCCACAAATGTTCCCAGTGCTACAATAGTGACCAGCACATATGTAGTTGAATGATCAATAAATGTTGAATCAATGTATATTTCAAAAAGGAGGGCTGCAATGGGACACAAAAGACAGGGATTGCAGCATAAGAGAGAGGAGGGAAAGTCTAGATTGATGATAAAAGAAGCCCTCCAAGATGAATGCTTTCTACAGACCTAAAGGACAACCAGTCCAGACAGGAACAGGAAAATGGACAACTCCTGGTGCTACACCTCCAAGAAAAACAATTGAGCCAATAGATATCCAGTGGGTTTGACCACTTTTTCCAGTGGGTTTTATTCTTCCAGTGAAACATTTAAAGATGAATTTGTGTTGGGTGCATAGAAATATAAGTAAACATAAAAGGAAGAAATTATTAGTTCCAGAAGAAAGAATGAAAAAGACAGACGTGGAAGCAAGCAAAGGAATAGAAGGGAGGGAATGGCAAACAAGGGGATGGGATAGTGAGGAAAAGAAAAAGAATGAAGGAGAATGTAATTGGTGGTACATTTTGCAGTTCTGCCATAAATACTTAACACTGTCATAATAATGTAAATGCTAAATATGGTTTTAGCTAAATATTACAAGGTAACTATATTGGAAAGAAGAGGGAGAGTGTAAGCAAAGAGGACAGGAGTATACGTATTCAATGATCATCTTCCATAAAAGGTATTAGATAATGTCTAAAATTAAAAAATCAAGAAATCGCAATTCAAGCATATCATTTAGAAATATAAATGTAGGCTGCGCATGGTGGCTCATGCTTGTAATCCCAGTACTTTGAGAGGCCCAGGCAGGAGAATCACTTGAGGCCTGGTGTTCAAGATCAGCCTGGGCAACATAGTGAGAACTCATCTCTAAAAATATATATTTTTTAATTTGCCAAGTGTGGTGGTGCACGCCTGTAGTCCCAGCAGCTCCTGGCCAAGGTGGGAGGATCACTTGAGCCCAGGAAGTTGAGGCTGCAGTAAACTATAATCCCACCACTACACTTCAGCCTGGGCAACAAAGTGAGACCCTGTCTCTTTTTTAAAAAAATAAAATAAAATAAAATAAAAAAGGAAAGGAAAGGGAAACGGAAAGGGAAAGGGAAAGAAAGGAAGAAAGAGAAGAAAAGGAAAGAAAGGAAGGAAAAAAGGAAGAAAGGAAAGAAAGAAAGACAGATGAAGGTAATTAGCAGAACCAACAACTAAAAATATTTGAAGGTGGCTGCTTCCAAGAGTTAAGTAGAGGGGAAAATGGAGCAGAGAAGTGTTATTTTTCAGTTTCAGTATTATATTATTATATATGTGTTTTCTTTGATGAAAAATAAAATTTAAATTAAAAATCACATGTTCCAATATACAGAATAGTAAATAAATAGAAAATACAAATAATAATATACACATATTTTTCTAACTTGACAATAGGTTATGTATCCAAGATTATTCTGGAAAATCTCTAAATAATAGAACAAGTATTCAAGTTTCACAAATACAGGTATCAAAACTATGAAAATACAAGTGTATCATAAGCTAACTATTAAGAATATATATTTTTTAAAGTCAGTATTCTAATCTACCAAATAAGATTAAATTTATTTCTATAGGTAGTAATTTGATCTCAAGAGCCAACCAAAATCTATGGTAAAGAAAGAAATGAAGAATAATTTAACAAAAACTTCAATTCATATTAAACTGTTTCATTTTCCTTATAAAAACATAAACAATTAAAGGCTTAGGTTCCTCAATGAAATATCCATATTAATTTTTTAAGATGTTGTAGTTATCTATGCCTTTGTATAATCAAATTGGATGGATGTAGTTCCAATTACCTAAACAGATGACAGAAACACTATTAGAAGTCCAGGGAGGAAGCCACGGAGGAGAGCTCAAATGAGGAAAGACATGCATTAATACAAAACTGAGAAGCACATTATATACAGGATTAAAGGTCAGTACTAGGCAAAACTTGTTCATGGTCAAGATATAGTAATCTCAAGTGCTCAAAGTAAACTATCAATAACTTTTCAACAGTGTTTGCACTTTGTGTCAGCACTCTCTCAACAGCATATCTAACACAAACCTGAGTAACCACATACCAGAAAAGAATATAGCATAATAGTTAAGAAAAGATTTTATTCTGTTGTCTCTTTAAACAAATCATTCCATGAAACAGTAAAACAGAATACTACCCTTTGGGAAGTTTGGTTTCCATTATTTCTGTGAACATATACATCTAAAATGTACATTTAGTTTGTACAAATATTATGGCTCAGTTAGTAAATGAAATATATACACAGACAATTATAAAGTTTAAGAAAGAAAATAAAGAAAAATTCTACTAAAATCTCATTAGCAAATGGCTGAATTTTATAATTTCTATTTAACAAACACTTTTGATAACATCTATTGGATGTTGGGCAGGGGGGAGGGGGAAGAGGGGACGGGTATATGCATACACAAAGAGTGCAATGCACACCATCCGAGAGATGGACACACTTGAAACTCGGACTTGGGGGGGGAAGGGGGGACAAGGGCAACATACGTAACCTAAACATCTGTACCCCCATAATATGCTGAAATAAAAATAAAAAAGAAAGAAACAAACACTTTTGAAGGTATACCATGTGCAAGGAATTGAATTTGAGAAAGTAACTATACATGAGATTTACAGAATATATAATACAAATATTTTAAACTCCACAAAATTGAGGTATCCATTCAATAATGTAATTACAATAAGTATTTTTAAATTATTTATAAATCATCAATCAAAAAAACCAATCCTTTTGCTGTTAATGTTTAGGCATATGAAATATCAACATATTTGCAAGTGTCTCTAAAAGTCTTGTTTTTTAATTTTTTCAGGTAAAACATATTCTCTAGACAACAATGATCCTTCTAATAACTTCCAAACTGGTATCAATTTAGTCAAGATCTTTCACTAATCAGTACGGAAAGCTTGATTTCAATAAAGGTGACAAAAGTTTCTCTAACCCTTTCAAGCTACAAGCTCTCAACAGATGATCATCATTAAGCCTATATCAGGGCTCCACATTCAGGAGCCGTATAAATGTGTTCTATTAGTACACGGTCATTCTGTTTGGCAACTCCAGTTCTCCAGACATATGGCAATTGCTGCCCTTTGAGCTCTGAACTCAAGTCTTTAGGGAATCTCAAAGCCTGTACTGAAATTACAAGGAGTGTTCATTAGAGACTGCTGGAGGGGAAACATGAAAGACTTCGACTAAAACTATATAAAACAGCTAATTATTTTAAAAAATTTTTTTAAACTATTTAATGTACTCAACGATAATAAAAAGTATTTACCAACTGAATTTTTTAAAAGCACTACTTTCAGGACATGGGTGCAAACAGCTATCTTTATGCCTCCCATCTTCTATAAACCTCACATCATTTTATAAGAATTGTCAAGATTGTAATCCAGTGGAAGAGAGTTAAAACATCTAATACTTACAAATTCTTTCTGCAGACTACCATAAACAAATGAAGTCACTTTTAGAGACAAATTTTTGTTTTCTAATATTTAGTTTGGAATAATATGCAATTAACTTAAACCCAGCCAGATGTATGTGTTTCTTTTGAAATGTGTCTTTTTTATTCAAGTCTGCCTCTATTTAATTTTTATTTCATTTTAAACTAATAGTCATAAAAACTTTTAAGCACAAAATGATATAAATTCTTAGTCAAGATATAAAATGGCATTTATCAGATATCATGCAAAGTATAAAATATATGAAGATTCAGATATTTAAAATTTTAAAATATCAATAAGTTGACGTACAGCAATTCAAAGACATTTCATACATTTTCTTTGTCAGGATTTTGGAAAAAAATAACAAGTAAAAATATTTTCTAATTAATAATTGTTGCCATTTTAACTTTTTGAATGTCTAGACCCTTTTTAAATTGAGAGAATAAAATTGCTATTTATTTAAGGTTCACAAGAAAACACTACTACTACAATATTTACTTCAGTAACAAATCTTTATAAAATGTTATATAAAATTCATTAACTGCCTCAATCATTTCTTGAATCCACATATATGTTGGTTTCTGACAGCCTAATTCCAAAAAGCAATTATAACCTCAACCCATATGTAAAAAGACAACAGAAAGCAAGTACATTAAACCAGTTTAAAAGAATAAAAATCTAAAGAAAACAGATTACGAATGATTTATATGAATGCCTAGTGCTGAAGTTAATTACAAGTAACCCAATAAAATAGTGCCTTTATTATTGTACAGCAAGTAATAGCTCTAGATGTAAAAACCAGAACTCTTTCTGCTGACTTTTGCATGCCCAATCCCACAGCACACAACATTAAGAATTAAACATGTGGTAAATAAGCCATACAGAAAACAGCAGTTTTTAACTAAAAGCAGAAAACTTCCCTGCTGTTTAACCATTTGGGGTCTTCCACTCTGAACAATGGCCACTGTAAACTGACACTATGTATTCACTGAATAAACTGTTAAGGTTAATATAAAATGAGATTTTAATTTCAGTGCTCAAAGTTTAACTTCAAATAAAACATAAACAACTGTAACATAACATAACATTTGTTTTAGCAATCAGTAGAAGCAAATAAGGTGTCTTACATTTATGCTATGAAATGATGATATATTCAGAATTTAGATTTTCCAAATCTCATAGTCCAGCTACCTATAAACCTTTGGTCTCTGATTTTAAACACAAACTTAGAAACATACATTGTATGTTACAGTAACTTCTTACAGTGGTCAAGAGCCACAACTTATAAATAATCAGAGCATGCATAATGACTTATTGGTGAAAAAGAATAAAACCTTTCATTCCAGAATGATTCAGTAACTCTTTTCAAATATTGATCAATGCTCCTAATGAGATATTAGCTGATACCAACTATAATACAAAAGTCATAAAACATGTTATGGATAAATATCATGATTTAGGCCATTCTTTGACCTACAACATAACTGAAATAGTGATAGGATGAAATACTTGATGACTTGGTTTTGCTCCACAAATAAATCAGGACTGATGAAACGATCAACAGTGCATCTCTCTAGTTGTATTCTAGTCTATTTATTTCATCTCCATTAGAAATACATACAATATTAGCTTATTCTGCATCTTTTTACTGGGTCGAAAACTTCACAAATCAGAATTTGTTTCCTCGACAATGGTGAAACACTGTAAATGTAGAGATTTCTACCTCCCGAAGCCCTCAACAGCACCTAACTCAATTTTCCATACAACGAACATTAAAATACTAGTTAAAGAAATGATAATTTATTATTGTTAGGTGGAGCAAGGAGAAGTACTTCGATAAGAACACTCAAATCATTACTATTAATAGATATATTAGTTTTCTGTGGCTCCTGTAACAAATTGTCACAAACTTTGTAGCTTACAACACTAAAAACTGGTTCTCTCACAATTCTGAAGGCCAGAAGTCTGAAATCAGTTTTCCTGAGCCACACAATTAAGGTGTCGGTAGAGCATCTCTCCTGAGGCTCCAGGGGAGAATCTCTTCCTTGCTTCTTCCAGCTACTGGTGGCTGTCAGCATTCCTTGGCTTGTGGCTGCATCTCTCTATGTTCCATTTTCACACTGCCTACTCAGTACTCTGTTTGTCTGCCTCTAACCTCCCACTTACTTTCTAGCAATGATACATGTGATGATATTTAGGGCCCACCCAGAAAATTCAGAATTATCTCTTCACCTCAAAATTCTTAATCAGATCTGCAAAGACTCTTTTTCCAAACAAGTTAACCAGGGATTTGTCATGGCTATCTTTTGGGGAACCATGTTTCAGTCTATCACACTAGAGAAACCAAATTAAAACAACAGAAACAGCAAGTCGAAAAGAAGTGAACTTTACTAACAAATTCAAGCAAGTCTGAACAAATTCAAAATATTCAAAAGAAATAAACACTTTTTTTTTTATTTAATATATTGTGGCAAGAGCTAGAAAAATTTTTAGGCAAGTCAAATCAATTTATGCTCCAAGTATTAGTTCTAACAGTGATTGAGCTGTGACTGGTTTTGTTTTCAGTTTCAGAAATTCACCTTAATTTGCTAAGTATAAAGCCTATCAGGCTATAATAAACTGAAATTTGGCAGTTGAGATACTGGTGACAAGCTGATAATCACGCAGAGCAACTTATTACCAAATGTCCAAATAAGTAAGGCCGCAGTGTAGACTTGGTAAGGAGACTGGTTAAACAACAAAAAGCTTCTTGAAAATTCTTCCCCATTATTTTACTTTCTCACTGTCACTAACTAACCTGCTTTTTTCTTTTCTAACTTACAGTACTAACAAATAGAATACTATTTTCATAAACTAGGCTACTGTTTTACAATTGCAAGTGTACCTCTTCAATGGATAGAAATACGGGACGAGCCTGAAAGACCAAGCAACTTATAAGTTGTCTCAAATAAAGAAATAGGTAATCTTTGCTCTGAAAAAGGAATAAGGAACCAAAATTAAATTTACCCTCAATTTTGTAGTATCTGATATACTGTAACAAGAATAACCTAACAAGCCAGCAGAGCCAACAAAGCAATACTGCTGTTTCAATTAAATGCCCAATTACAATCTGAGCTTCTGAATAAAGAATTCTCAGAAATAAATAATTACCATCAAAAAGAATGCCCTTAAGGTCTTGTCTTGATGAATTCCCTCAGTCTTAGCTTGTCTGAGAAGGTCTTTATTTCTCCTTTGGATATGAAACTTAGCTTTGCAGGGTATAAGATTCAGCACCTCTTGTATTATCCTGGATACAGCTGGAGCCTATTTTACTAAGTGAAGAATCACAACAATGGAAAAACAAGCACCACATGTACTCTCCAACAAATTGGTATTAACTGATCAACACTTAAGTGTACATATAGTAATAACATTCATCGGGTGTCAGGCAGATAGGAGGGGGAGGAGGGAATGGGTATATATACACCTAATGGGTGTGGTGCACACCATCTGCGGGATGGACATGCTTGAAGCTCTGACTCGAGTTGGGCAAAGGCAATATATGTAACCTAAACATTTGTACTCCCACAATATGCTGCAATTAAAAAAAAAAAAAGAATGCCCTGTGGATCCTATATTCAGGGTACTAGTAAACATTTTCATATTCATTATCTGTAAAAGTATCTGTAAAAGCACAGTATAGAAGAGAAAATGTCAAGACAATGTGGGGAACAGATTTAGGGTTTGGGAGTTTAGTTTTTTTGGTAAACCACCTAGAAGATACTGTGATATATGTAATACATACGTCAAATTCTTGAATACTATTTTACAAAGCAGCATGAAAATAAGTACAAATGAAAATAAAACAGCTGTTAGGGACACTGAAAATAAGGCAGAGGAGTTTGATTTTGACTAAACAGTAAACGACTACAACAGGTTTGCCTGGAAAGGAAGTATAAATATAAAGAGGCTCTGCTAGAAAGTAAATTTGTTAGTATGTCCTGTAAAAGGTAAAATCGGGAGAAAGGAAAATCATCATTTCACTAATTCAGGAATAAGCTGGATAAGTCTAATTGCTCTGTTTTCTCCTCCACCTTTATGAAGGTATAAGTGACAAAGAGCAATTGCATATATTCACATGTATTATACAATGTGGTATTTGACATATGTATACATTGTGAAATGAGTGAATCAAGCTAATTAACATATCCATCACCTCATATACTTAGCATGTTTTTGTGGTGAGAACATTTAAGATCTACTCTCTCTATAGCTGGAATCTGATTCTTTGCAGAGGGCTTTTTAAAATAATATTTCCTTTTATCCCTCCCCCATTCTTACAGGACTCAGGCTTAGAACCATCATAATGAGCAGCTGTTAATTACAATGACGTATTTGACTAGAAAAAAAGGTTGATAATCAGTGAACTAGATTGTTATAAAAGTATTTCTCAACCAGGTAACACAGGAGGTACGTTGAAAATAATGTAGTATAAACAAAAAGTACTAAAGTTTACAAAAGAGATCCTTACAAATCATTAGAGTAGTAATCCCTATAATGACATCAATGCTACTTACATTTGGGTGCACTTTATGAGTTTCCCAGAAGGAGGTGTCATCATAGGTGGCACAGAAAATGGTAGAATCACTTTTAGGAGTAATGGATCTTCAGATTTTGTGAAAACTGTGTACACGCTTCCAGAAGTTCATATTATAAAATGGCAACTTGGCTAAATGGCTGCCTGACTAAAAAATGTACAATAGATGGAATATTTGTACAATTACTAATATAATAATTGTCCCCTCCTAAATTAAGCTATTATGTCCTAACTATACATGTAAAGGTACTAAAGCACTAAATAACAGTTTTATCTCAGAGCTAAGTCAAACGTGAAAACAATCAGCAAGATTTAAATCTGGAGTCTAAGAAGCTGAAATGGCTAATATTAATTCTGATTACTCCAACTAAAATCCATTAAATTATAATCTATTTATGAAAAAATATATAATGTGGGAGTACAGCTGAAACTTCAAAAAGTTATCAGAGAGTTTGGAATTAAACAAAGGCAATCTCAAACTCTACATTTTTTTTTTCAAACTCTACACTTTTAATCTAGCCTTTCTGTAATACCTTAACTTTAGTAGATTGATTTGAAGTAATAGAAAAAAAGAAAGGGCTAAGCAAAAGTAAGTAATAATAGCTGAGAAACAGAAACACTGACCTATATTCTTAATTATATTAAAACCAAAGAACTGTTATGCTCAGAATATTTCCACTTGTGTATTTCTCCCTTTTCCTTAACTCTCTTCCTAATCCCAAATTTAAAAGACCAGTTGTAAAACAGTAGGGTGCCAAATTAAAACACACTTTATTTTTAGATGTCTCCATACTCATAGGCTGACTTCCTGTCAGGAAGAGTTCCATTTCACTGAATACCCCGATCAGCAGGGAACTTGCAGAATTAAGTGCCAGTTGATATTACTTTGTTTTGCATTTGCCACCCTTGAGAATAATGTTCAAAGATCTAGTTATATAGTCAGCATGGTATCATCCTTCTGACTAGACTGCCAAGCCACAGGGTGTACTACCAGTTCCACAAAATTTACCTTAAAAGGTTGTGTTTTCTAAATCCTAGTGTGCTGGTGAATCAACAGGACGCCTGTATTTCAGATTAAATCTTACATCTAAAGTTAAATTACGCTTTTCTTTGGTTGTAACAGCACTTTAAATCAATATTATGAAAAAGTCTGCATCCAAATTCATATAAAGATCAATTAAGGTTAGCTAAACCATCAACCTAAATATTTTATTTTTAAAAAGAAAAAATAGCACTTTACTCTAGTTTATTTTATTTTTAATATGTTTTGCTGTTGTTTAAAGGCAAATGTTTCTACCTTATAATAGAAAGTTATCTATTATAAAATTTTGAATCAATTAAAAATACAAATATTTTTGCCATATTAGCATAAAGTACAGTTATTAAGCTCATTTCAAATACTTTAGAATTATTAATGAATCTAAGATTTTTCATGACCAATTTATACAGCTTGAATTTTCCAAGCTTCAAAGGTCTATAGTTCCTTCTTAAAAGGAACTTAAAAGGTCAACTGCTTCTATTACATACAAAATTAAATTAACTCTGACTGTTTCAACAAAGAATATCTATTCTCTCAGCTTTTGTGCATTATAAGAATAAAGCTTTCACTCTAAGGCAAAACTAGGTGATTGTACTGGAAGCCTATTTTTTTATCCCAATGTTAGACATTACCCTATTGATTCTCATCCTATCTGCAATCAAAAGGTCATAGGTACTAACAATAACAAAGTTCAGGGACAGTCAGTTTATATCTACTAATTTTCTGTAAGTACATTCTAAGGATGAGGTATAAACATACCAAAAAGAAATTGAAATTGAAATGTATTTAAACTAACATTTTACAAACTTATTTAACACTGTATGCTTTTCTCACAGAATATCCATTATTACGACATGGTACACACTCCGGAATTTGCTGTACTAGAAGCGTCAGATAGTGAGAACTGATCAAACAAGCATATGGTTACCACAATTTCCACCAAGGAAAGTTATAGACACTGGATCAAGCAGACAAAATGCTTTAGGAACTTTAATATCTGTTAATCCTGATAAAATTATAAAAACAAAGATAGAACCCGGGAAAAAATTTGGCTGTCAGCCATAGGAGATGAAAATTATATACTCGACTCCTCCCTCTACCCCTTCCTTCCCCTTCCCTCAGCTCCTGTGCAAAAAAAAAAAAGATATACTCATGAACAAAAATAAATTAGCATCGGATTAAATAGGGACTAATAAAGAGCTTTCAGGGCTCCATCCCAATGCCACTCTCTCTAATTATTTGTCTCTTCTACAGTTTAAGGAATAGATTATAATTTCCTTAAAGAAAGGGGCTTGTCTTAAAAGCACATGATACATGTTTACTAAATAAATGAATAAATAACACCATAGCAAGTACAAAAAAGAGGCCTCGGTCAAGGCAGAGATATTCACCAAAGCACTGTAGAAAAGACAGCATTTG
This sequence comes from Indri indri, assembly GCA_004363605.1. NCBI lineage: Eukaryota > Metazoa > Chordata > Mammalia > Primates > Indriidae > Indri > Indri indri. The sequence goes on from RJWJ010005743.1 coordinate 36,019, forward strand.
AACTGAGCCCGACTGACAGCAAAAATGGAAAATTCTAAACTGTTAATGGCCTCCCCACACTACTATTAGAAAACTTCATACCATAGGATTTCCGTACCATAGACTTATTTCTATTTCCACTAAACAATTTATAGCCAAAGTTCCTATTCTGCAGTTGACAAAAAACAATCCTTTGTTTTATTGGCTTAATTCTTTCTTTTAAAAAACTACACCATTTTCTTAATACTGAATACTGAGTGAATTTTAGTGAAAAAGGTTGACGTGTACTCTAAATACAGCACACTATGAATATCTAAGCACCTCAGTTAAAAAAAATTTCCATTTATATGAAGTACTACAGTAAATAAAACTAATCCATAGTAATAGAAATCAAATCAGTGGCAACTTGAGGTGATAGAGATGGGGACTAATTGCAAAGGGGCACAGGAAACTTTATGGATTAAAATGATCGTTACATGATGGTATATATGTCAAAATTCATTGAAGTGTATACTTTAAATGTGTATATATTTATTATATATAGCTTATCCTCAATAAAGTTGTTTTTTTAAAAGACATGAGTCTGATTAAGTCAAAAAATGAAAAAAAAAAGAAAGAAAGAAAGAAGGACCCTCTTTATAAATGAACATAATTACAGTCTTTGTGGTAATAATAACATAGCTGCTTTAATGAAAACAAAGACTTAATATAAAAACTAATTTAATATCAAAAAGTATGGGAGTATTCCATAATGAAAAAGACCAAAGCCAAAAATCCAAAATACAGTGATTTATGATCAATAGTACCATTCATTTGTTACTTATGCAAGTATATAAACATTTGGTTGAACAGTACTGTACTACGTGTTGGAGATATAATAGAAAAGAAAACACAATGTTTGCCTTCAAGAAACTTACAGTCTAAATAGGAGACAAAGATAAATCCCAGGAAATTTAAATATAGAATGAAATAACTATAATATAGTGAGTGCTCTAAATGATATCTCATTTAGGGATAGAGTTGTGGGGAAGAAAGGAATCAAGGACAACTTTCTAGAAGAAATTGTTCTTTATCAAGGAGCTGAATGATTTATTTTTCCCATAAATATTCCTTGAACAGCTATTATGGTACCAGGGACTGTGCTAGGTAATGGGTATACTTTAATGGGCCAAATAGAAGTAATTGTTACCTTCATAGAGTCTAGAATACAAAAAGGGAGACTAACAATAAACAAGTATACAAATTAGCATATGTATACTTAAAATTGTTAGTAAATTCTACGGTGGGCGCTAAAATAAAAACAAACAAAAGATACCAACCATAGAGATGATGGTCTTAGAAAGTGATAATTAAGTTGCGATCTGATAAGAAGCCACCAACAGTCACCAAATTTGAAAGAGGGGTATTTGAGAAAAAGGAAAAGCATGTGCCAAGACACAGAAATAAGATGGCACATTTGGGTAACTTTAAATGTTCAGCAGGGCTTGAGAACAGATATAAAATTAAAATCTAAGTGGTAAGAAATGAAGTTCAAGCAGTAAGAGAGGCCTAATAGTTAAAGACACCTTTGTGCCATGGTATAAAGCTGGCCTGCTTTTTTTGGGGGGGGGGGGAGCATTATTCTGATAATCTACTCATACGCAAAATACACATCTATAAAATCATTACAACTATGAAAAGGAAAAGTTCATGAACTAAAACGGCAAGAGCAATAACATTAATATCATATATTCAGAAGGCAAACTCAAATGAGAAGAAACCTAGGAATAGAGAAAAATTATAGAAAAGAATAATTTTATAGTAAAGAAATACTATATAATTTTATAGTAAAGAAATATTTTACTATAAAGATTCGAAAACATTCAAACACTGACATAAAAGAATCATAAGAATAGTGCTATCTGATTCATATTGTGAATATTATAATTTTTAGGTTAATAATTCAGAGGTATAGAGAATCACTTGAGTCAAAAAGGACCAAACCTTATATCATTATCTTCACGAAAAGAGAATATTTCCAAAAATAGCAACAATCTACATACTTTGATGAAAATTTTTTTAAACAAAAATCAGATTAACACAGTATTTTAAATTAACTTTTGTTGCTAATTAATTACTCAGACAGGATGCCGGGCCACACTACATGGTGCTTCTAGTTTTTCTATATACTGTATGCATTTCTGATAAATGGAGAAAGAATAGATGACCTGGCAGAAGACTCAGACAATAATATGTGATTTACAGGACATGAATGCAGCTACCACAAGATTTATCTGACAGCCCTCTCCGATAGTGGACTGTTGAGTATCCGATGGAATGATTTCTAGTCTAGAAAGTCTACTACTGAGTAGCCATACACATTATTTATTTATTAGATGTTTTGGGTTGAAACCATTTTTAAATGATGCACTTCACAATGCACAGTCATAAATTTAGCTTTAAGCCCAAGAAGGGAGGTAGTGTTATTGGAATGTATGTCAGACTGAATTAGGATGAGCAACGCAATGCTTTTATAAAGTGGCCTTGAATGCAATGTCGATTCTTTCAAAAATGATATTAATGTCAAACGAGCAAGACACATTTTATACAATGCTACAATATTACTTGAAACATTTGTTTAACACTTCTCTAAATTCATATAGATTTCAAACAAGTTTATACATACACGCAACAAATTTTCATGTTTGTGAAAAACAATCTGAAATATAGTTGAAAACTTGTTCAATTTTTTTTGTGTGCATCAGAGAACATACAGTTTCATGAATAATGTATGAAGTCTTATTTTAAGAAGTAAAGAGGATTTAAAACAGTCTTTGGAGCTTAAGTAGTTCTTGAATTATTTTACATGGGATTCAATATATGACTAAATCTAATTCAATAAACCTTAAATATTATATTGATTTTACTCAAAAATATAATGCTGAGTATTGTAAGAGAGCTTTCCAACTCTAACATTTTACATAAACAATTTTAAAATTTAAATAGGATAAAATATGAAATGGTACCTAATTAACTTTTAATGAATGAGTGGACTTTAGAAAGTATTATATAATCCTAGTTGAAGCTATAAAGACATATATAGTAATGTGTTTGGTCTTATTGGCAACAAACCAAATGTGATCATTTCCTCATTTCTTAAATTTAGGTTCTAAATTCTCTTTTGTAATAAAATGTGCTTATATACCTTGTTAAAAAGAATGCAAAAAGAAAATAAGTTTTGAATGGATTTAAGACAAATAATCAGAATGTGGCCGATTGTCATGAAATTAACATCAACTAATTTGTAAAGTTCTAAATCAAATTTGCAGATGTTAAGTTCATAAGCATATCCCATTATTTATGTGATTAAAAAAGGAGTTTTGACCTGATCTTTCGATCTTTGGCACTCAATCCTCTCCATCTCCTCTTAAAAAATTAATTAAAATTTTAGAAACATGGTAGCTTTTTGCTTCCTACCCTATCTCAGACTAAAAAAAATTATCAATCAAACTCAAGCCATCCCCACCCAGTATCTGCAAAATGTTGACCTGAAATTCAATTTCATATCTCTTAGGCTTTCATGTAGAAAAAGACAGTTCACTTCTAACAAAATAAATCACTTTTGTGATTGCCAAGTTGACCTCTTTGAATTAGGAAAATTCAAAGTGAAAAATGTAATTATCACCCCGGAACAATCTGTATACATCTGGAGCTAATTCTGGCTTCATTTTTCACATCATTTTTCACACTGTGCTACATCTTGTAGAAATGCCACAGAACTTTTGAAGAACTCATAAAAAATGTTATGGACTTCAAATACCCAATAATGTATTTTATTCAAACAAAAAACATGAGAATTTCTGACTTTTGAAACTTACTCTACTAAGTGATTTTCATATCTCATTTGATTGAATTAGTATTGAATAGCACTGTGACATACATGACAAATAGGTGTATTAAAACACGTCATTCTTTATTCTTTGCAGCTTCTAACATTCAGATATGTAATATACAATGTCTGAAATAGCTTTTGTGTACCAAAAATAGTCAGTTCTTCTAACTAGAAAGTGAAACTTCATTATCAAAATTCATCAATGAAACGAATGTATCACTATATATAATAAATTCATAGTCTTGTGAAGAAACATCTAAAACTGTAAGTGAATGCTTCTTAAAAATAAGGGTAATTTCATGTAGGTATAAGAATGATATAAGGCAATTTCCACCTAAGAAAGATTCAATTATTTCAAATCAGATGACTTAATGAGAAATTTTATCTAGTCAGTTTTTGAAGAAATGAAGTTTTCTAAAGGAGATGACTAAATTATAAAAACGTGGTTCTCAGTGAATCTAAGTCCAATAAGAAACATAACTACTCCTCACAAGTTCATTATAAAAATACATTAGGTGCAATGTACCTAAATTGCTCTTATTGCACTTTATTGACAATGCATAGTATTGATTTTTCACACCTTCTATGATTCTTTAATTTGTATTCATGAAATGTCCATCAGCACAATCTAAATAAATTTGGCAATATAGGCACTAAAACAAATAAATCGATGCAAAGAAACATTAATTTTGCATTATCCTTATTCGTTAGGCAAGTAAACCATGAGAGTTGTAAATGAAGGTCAAAGGTTTTGAAACGGGTCAAAACCCTTGACCTCTAAACCAATACCTTTCCTATTAAAAAAAGCTATTTTAAAGTTTTAACTGGGGGAATTTACTACCAGCAAGATATCACTTTTAAAAGACTACAAAGAAAATTTTCGATAAAAGCATTCATCTGTTTAATTGCAAAACAGAAAATAAAACATCACGGGATACATGATTTCTATGTAAGTTTTTAAAAAATCATTAAAGTTTAACACATGAGGTACAAGGTTTCTGAACATCTAAAGTAATTTTGCTTTTACAAATTTATTTTCTGAATCTTATCATGATGGCTGCCACATTTTTGTTGATGTTTTCCCAAATCTACTGTGTACGTCAAAAATAATTAGCAATGACAAGGACTCAAAATTATTTATCACTCATTTTATAACCTTTGCACAAAAGGGAAGTAAACCCATGATTCCCAGTGGAGTCAGCATGGCACTCCACGAGGTATAGAAATAAATCTGTTTCTATAACCTGAACATACACAGCAAAGAAATTTAGTCATCTCAAGATCATTTGATCTGGACATTTTTAATGTAACTTAAAAATCTTTGCTTTCTCATTTATCTACCAACTTTTTCTCAGTGCTTGCTTCGAAATCATCTGCAAGCATCAAAGATAAGAAGTAATCCTTTTGCAATACAATTACTTTACAATAGCAAACTCAAAACCTTATTATAGCAAAAATTTCAGTAATGCAAATATAACTTCCTTGTCAAAACAAATTCATGTGAGAATTTACTTTTAATTCAGCATTTATTCTGTCACTCACCTGAGAACACAGTAGCATAACCAATTCCACAACTGAATTACTAGACTTCATGCAAACCAGACCTATTAAAAACAAAGGAAAAAAACCAAATATGAGGGATTTATTTATCATACAATTTAATCCAAATTGGTTTTTAAAATAAAACATCAACAACTTGCTAAGAACCAAACTGGCATACATTTGATCAGACAATTAAACAAGGTATTCTATGGTTACTTTAAACCTGGCATCAAAATTACTACCATTTTTTGTAAATAATTCCATTTCAGCTTTCAAAATATTAAAACATATATTGCAACTTCATATATAATGACATTTCACAACAGTCATAGAAATGTGCACAACATATGCCATATTGATCAATATCATCTACATTTTGTTTTGGAGAGAGTTGATCATTATACATGCAGAGAAGGGAAATGGCTCCCTGACCTTTGCTTTCTCCACCGCACTCTCTCCGTTCAACCCTCTAGCTATCAATCAAGTTTCCATTTTGTTTCATGGCAGCAGACATCCCAAACACTCTTATTAGTACCTTGACCTCTGACCTCACACTAAACCTTAACAGAAATGCAAGTTGTTGTCTGTTACATACTCTTGATTTCTTATAAATTAATTTGTTTACATTTTCTATTCTATGTTTCATTTTGGTTCACCAAAAATATCCTTAGGAAGGAACATTTATATAGTTATTACCTATCTAAAGAATTCTTTAGCTTTAATTACCAATAAAATCTAAAGTAGTTCAGTCAAAGAACATTTTATAACTAGTATCTTAAAAAAGCAATGCCAATAATTAAAAGGACTAAATTAAATTACATTACTAATAGTCAGAAAAATTACATTTTTTATTGCATACTTTTCCAGGCAAACACAAGCTTAGGTTACAGAATGTAATATCTAAAATAATACCTGGTGGCCTTTAAACACCCTACAATATTACCCTCTTTTTTTCTTCCCATTAAGGCTCTTCCACATATCAAATCCATTCTCTTCCTTCTATCTTCTTGCTCTTTCTTTCTTTCTCTTTCCTTTGTTTTAATAACAATGCCTCAAATATAATGACAGCATATGTTTGCATTTTGTAGCTTTACAAATAGCATTTAAATTAAACAGGGGGGTCACCCCCTTTACTTTTCAAAAAAAGTGAGAACCATTTTCCTCAATGCCTAAAAAATACATAACATAGAAATGATGGTAAAAGTGTTAACATTGGCATGAAAATTAGCTACAGAATGTTTATACGTTCAATTAGGCAAGCAGGTCATTAACTAGACTAAAGTGTGGTTTCTACAGCACTAACATGTACATAGCTCCTTAGGTTAATACTGCCAAGGCCAAAAAAAAAGCGCAGGGCAATATCCCATCTCTTATTGTTAGTGTAGTCCTCTGCTGGTCTGAAACCTTGCTACTTTTCATAAAATGTAACCCAGATAAAAGGAGTTCAGTTCTACTCCAACTTCAAAACCCATTACTTCTAAGAAGTAAATTCAGATCTTTCTAAATTAGGTCATTAATCCTTATTGCTCTATTCTAGAAGAACCAGAATTCCTGACATTGGGCCCTAATCTGGGCCCTTTTATATCTGCTCAGATAATGAACAATACTGATAAAAAAGACCTTGGGTTATCCAAAATTAGGAAGATTTATAGATGCTCATTCATCCTTTTTAAAACCACACACATCACAGGATACTCACAAACGTAACTTTGTGTATAAAGAAACAGGAGATAACCCCAATAAGGGACTTGGCATCAAACTGCACAACTTAAATCACTTCTATTTTTGACCTAAATTTTTGCCTTTGGGTGACACTCATGTATGAAAAGCAAGAAATGAAAATTTAACCACTAAATCTGTCTTCAGATTTAAAATCAGATTCTAAGAACTATCCAAAGGAAGGCCCTGAAACCTTGGGGTCGGTCAAGTTCTAAGTTGCTACAAGGAGTATCAATTTTCATTTTATACACAGACACACACACACACACACACACACACACACACACACACACACACACACACACACACACACACACTACCCCCTATTATTGCCTCAGTCACAGGAAAGGTACTGCAGGCTCCGAAATCTGAATGGGCTCATAATCTGACCTCTGTCAAAGTCTCTCAGAATAATAGTTGGGTTTGGTTTGCTTGATTTTATGTTTTTGGTTGGTTTTTCAAAGACAGGGAATTTTAGTCTCTTGAAAAGGACAAACTCGGGATGTCAAGCTAAGAGTTTTATAACTGTACTAATCTGTAATTTTGTGACCAAAGACTACAGTAATTTCTTCAGTGGAAACTCACCCAGATACATGACTTCAGTCATAAAATCAAGTGACTTACCAGATATTAAGCCAGTGCCATCTAAACCCATCGATCTATCTAAATCCTCAAGTATAATCATGAATAAAAAGTCATGATCATTTACCGCCTGGAATATAAGAACCTTTTAGATATATATTTTTTTTAATCATCTTAAAAATTTATTTTAAAAATAGGGTGGTGATAAACATTATTAGAAATTTTAATAAGAATTTAGGCATAATAAATTCAAGTTCTTATTCCATACTTTCCTGGTTTTGAAAGTATATGCTGAATGAACAATGTCTTTTGGGTGCTACTAAATACTCATCATGAAACCGGAATATAACCATCTTGTAAACGCTAATTCCAAACTTCAAGTACATGTTTAATAGGTTCTAGCTTATCACTAATTCTGGTTTTTCTTCTTGAACTTATATCCTCAAATCCACTTTGGGAAAGTTAGATGACTAAAAGTTTTGTTGAAGAGAGGACAGACATCTTCTTTGCTCCAGACTTGCAAACTGTATTTTTGTTTAAGATTTATGAGCATCATTTAGAATAAAAACTCCATTCCACTGAATTTTCATTTATACATGAACTTTTCTTTCCAACTATCATTGTATGTACACCTGCCTTTACCATTTATCCACTCAGAAACTGTACCGACTAAATCGTGGTACATAATCATCACGAAAGGTGAAAGAACACTGTCACATGTATTTCAGAAAAATGAGATGGTCTAGCTTCTTGCACAAATTATCACATAAATTTTGCACAGTGAAGTCCTTGCTGCTGGAATGATGTGCTCATATACTGTATATGTGTAGTGTGGCTCTTTGCAGGGTCACAAACCACTGTAATATCTAAGATATTTTTCCCTACCCCAAATATAAGGTTTTGGCCCCATTTAAAATCCAAGTTTGTATCTTCTTAAAATACAATATAGTACATTGGGCAAACCAGTAACAAAACTGAGGGTAATATACAAGAGTAATGATTTCTTTTCCTACAGCACCATCATTCTAGGGCAATTGCAGCACTCTTGTTTTCTTATTATTTTAGTCCATAGCATGGTAAAGAACAACTGATGTGTAATGATGAAATAGCAAAGTGTTTCAAGATAGAGGGGAAAAAAAAGATCATTAAGACCCCATAACGAATCTTAGATTTGTAACAAGGATCCAGTGAATTCACATATAGTAATTTTAAGACAGAATTTAAAAATTTTAAGCTAATGTTCTCTTTGTTCTTTGAAAGATCTCTTTAAAAAAAAAAATAAAAATAATAAAGGCTGGGCACAGTGGCTCACACCTGTAATCCTAGCACTTTGGGAGGCCAAGGTGGGAAGATTGTTTGAGCTCAGGAGTTCAGGACCAGCCTGAACAAGAGCAAGACTCGGTCTCTACAAAAAACAGAAAAATTAGACAGGCATGGGGGCACGCGCCTGTAGTCCCACTTCTTGGGAGGCTGCAGCAGGAGGATTGCTTGAGCCCAGGAGTTTGAGGTTGCTGTGAGCTAGGCTGACACCACGGCACTCTAGCCCGGGAAATGGAGGGAGACCCTGTCATACACACATAAAAAAAAACAAAATAAAATAAAAGTAATAAAATATCAATCCTTACAAAGGGTTATAACTACTTGAAAAAGAGGATTAACATCGCTAAAATTGAGATAATTAGACAATATGTGACTCCAGCTATGATGCAATATGAAATATTACATCTAATTAAACTTAGATTTAACTTCAAGTCCTCGGAAAATATATAGGATAGAGGAACTGTTAAATGACATCACAAAAGAGCAATAGCTACAGAGTCCCAAAATATGTAACATTCTACAGAATAACCAACCAGATTTCTTCAATGAAACAATAGCATGGAAACAGAGGGAGAATGGAGGAAACTATTTTAGATTAATATGGACTAATAAGAGGCTTAAGAGACCTAACCACATGCAATAAGTGAATTTTGTTTGCATCTTAACTGGAAGAAACTCAACTATATAAAGATGTTTTATAGATAAATATAGGCTGGATATTAGGTGATATTAAAAGACTACTGTTAATATCATTAGGTGTAACATGGCATTGTGATTACATAAGAAAATGTTTTCTTTGTGTGTGTTATTAAGTATTCAGGGTTTAAATGACATGATGTCTCAGATTGTTTAAAATACAAAAGCAAACAAAGGGAGGTAGAAGTGGCAAATAATTATGGAAAAATGAAGATGGTTTGGATAGCTGGTAATAAGTTCAGGGAACTGTACTTCCTACTTTTGTTAATATTTAAAATTTTCATAAAAATATTCTAATATTTTTAAAGCTCATTAGAATTTTTAAAAAATTAATAAGCATTTCAATGCCTGATGACACAGTCACTAGCAAGAATAGAATTAAAACCAAGGTCTCCCACCTTTTATATCAATGCTTTTTGTATAGTATTATGCTGCTTATACAGTAGTATATCCTCTCAAAACCTTTCTGTTTTATGTTGCATGAAACCACAACCCAAAATATCCCTCACAACTTAAAAAACATACATAAGTTTCATAAGAACTCAGATTTGTATGCTATTTTTATAAACACAATCCAATGAGTAGGATCAAGTTTATAAATAAACAACACTTACATCTTCTTCTTACCATTTTATCAGCATTTACCAGTAAAAAATTGATTCCAAATTAAACTTTAAGGATCTAGAATCATTAATTTCTAATACTTCTGGATATCTAATATTATCCTATGTTGTTATATCTATCATAAAATCCAAAGACCAACTAATAAGCATCAATGTCTTGCTACACTGAAAGTCTATAAATAATAAACACATTTTACTCACCTTTTTATGGCCATTAAATTATACTTCATAAATTGTCACACCACTTGAAAAAATAAATGTTTGATACGTGAAACATAAATTAATAAAAAGCCCTATAATATAGACTGTTTGATTTTTTTAAATCAATTGTTTTTTGTTAATTAAAAAAACCATTTTTTTTTTAGAAATGGGGTCTCGTCCTGTTGCCCAGGCTGTGGTGCAGTGGCACAATCATAACTCACTGCAGCCTCGAACTCCTGGGATCAAGTAATCCTTCAGCCTCAGCCTTCTGAGTAACTGGGACTACAGGTGTGCACAGCCATACCCAGCTAATTTTTTAAAATTTTTGTAGAGACAGGGTCTCAGTATGTTTCCCAGCCTGGTCTCAAATTCCTGGCCTCAAGTAATACTCCCACTTCAGCCTCTGGAGTAACTGGGATTACATCCTTGAGCCACTGTGCCCAGCTCCTAATTCAATTCTTTTCACATTTTGTTACTTCATAAATAAAAGTCCTTCATTACTTCATGGACTATTTAGTGCAGCAGTCCCCAAACTTTTTGGCACCGGGGACAGGTTTCACGGAAGACAAATTTTTCCAAGGTTAGGGTGGGGGAGTGGGGGATGGTTTCAGGGTGATTCAAGCACATCACATTTATTGTGCAGTCAAACCTCTCTGCTAATGATAATCTATATTTGCAACTGCTCCCCAGCGCTAGCATCACCACCTCAGCTCCACCTCAGATCATCAGGTTAGATTCTAAGAAGGAGCATGCAACCTAGATCCGCTACTGAAAGCCAACAAAAAATGGTGATAACTAAAGCTATAAGTTGATAAAGACACTGGTGTACAGATGAAAGTAATTTCCCATGATTTTTCAGCTTAAAGAAAATATCTTATCCTGACCTAAACCATCAACCATGGATAAAGACAAGCCAGATTTAGCAATCACTTGGTCCAAATACTTTTGAAAACAAAAATTAATTTTATATCATTATTGAAAGCCTTCTAGCTTCTCTTTTAAAAAATCTTAGTTATGGGGATGAAGACTAGTATTTTGAAATCAGTCTGCTTAAACTGTTAAACAGAATTAACTGTTTGAAACATTATTCTCTACTAAACTGATACCTGCTCCCTGAGGAAATTCAGGGTAAGTCTACTTTCACTTGGTTAAGACGCCCTCTGTAATATCTGAAGATACTTGCTACAGGGCAAATGCCCCATGCAAAAAATAAAAAGTCCCATTACTCCTTATCCATTCCATAAATATTAACAGCATGGTTTCCAATCCCCTCAGCAATCTACTTCTGCATGCTATCTACTTTAACACAATCTCAAAGTACACTACCTAGAAGAGAACCAGTAATCTATGTATGATGTAAGCAGGATAGAGCACAATGCTGTTATCTCCACTTATTTGTAAAACAGAATTCTACTAATTAGGACTAATAACATATTCCTCGTTTTCTTGACGTGGCAATATACTGTTATTTATATGGACTTTAGGTTCAAATAAAACACCATGACACTAGTCTCTCCAATTCTCTAAACAAATAGTTAATTTTAATATGTCAAAAAAAGGAAATCGCTTGATTCTTTGGTTCAACACATAATTTTCTACTTCATCCAAATCACTAATAAAAATCTTGACCAGATTAGAATATAACAGAGACGTGATATATTTTTCAAAAGATACAGACTCTATGAGAAGCCTTGACAAAGGTTAAAAAAACAATGAAACTCCATGTACCTCCTGTTGTCCATTTAAGTTTTTAACCTTGAAATGTAAAATATTTCCAAATGAAATAAAGAAAAATCACTTACTTGTTCCTTCTATAAGCAGTTCTTGTCCATGGCTACCCAAAAGTGTCCGAGAAAGAAAAGGTGCAAAATCCACAAAAATCTCTCGTAGAAGAGGAGCTGCCTTTTCCAAAGCATGTTCAAGCCTTTCTGTAATACTAATGAAAAGATGTTAAGTTACCTGAACTTCAGTAGAATTTATCAATTTTCTACTTTTTAAAATGAAGCATGTATGTCCATCGAAATATAAATTTATGTGAAATTTCTTTTAAAATTACCTTAAGAGGTATTACTGCTATGCATAGCAGTCCTGCTTGGAATACTCATTTTTATCCTGATCTATCTTGCCATCCTCAGCCCTGACAAATGAGCTGGTTAACAATCACTCCAAGCATCAGTTCTTACTGGAAGTCTTAACTGGCCAGTTTAAAGCACTCCCTTTTTAGCCCCATTATAAGAATCTAAAGAAACTCTATTGACCCAGCATGGTGGCTCGCACCTATAATCTCAGCATTTCCAGAGGCCAAAGTGGGAGGATCACCTGAGGCCAGAAGTTTGAGACCAGCCTGAGCAACACAGTGATAACCCATCCCTACAAAAAAAATTTTTTTTTATTAGCCAGGTATGGTGGCTCACACCTGAAGTCCTAGCTAACTGGGAGGCTGAGGCAGGAGGATCATTTGAGCCCAGTAGTTTGCGGTTACCATGAGCTATGATCGTGTCACTGCACTCCAGCCTGGGTGACAGAGCAAGACCTTGACTCTTAATAAAAAGACCAAAAAACAATAACTAAAAAATCCCAAAAAACCTCTATCAAATCTTCATCAAATTTGTCTGTTTAGCAGTAAACCATCAGCACTTTGAGTTCAAGAACCATGTCTTCATTTTTCAGTTCTCAGCTTCAGCATATAGTACAGTATCAAAAAATACTCATAAACTGCAAGAAACAGTTCTTTTTTACTAAAGACAGTAATAATTCTTTTCTAATTTAATCTGAACTATTTTCTATTTGAAAATAATATAATTTATAGGCACACTTGTACTTATCTCAATTTACATATTAAGATAAGTCTTTGTGACTGTATGTACCTATATTCATAAAAACATACAGACATATATTTAAGAAGTTTAAAAAAAGAGTCCCCTGCATTTCAGGAAGTTCAGGGGCATCTACGGCTTTAGTTTCTAACTTACAAATCAAACATACACAAAGAGCCACTACTTATCTACTATTTGCACCGGGAGTACTTCAAATTCACACAACCAAGAAAGCAGTTGCTACTGAAATGATCAACACAAACTTACTTAAGTTTCTGCTGTCAATAACCATCTCCTCACAGATACTACCCTAGATACTATTTCCCTCTACATACCCCATAGAACTTTTTATCCCGGATGATATCACAAATAGGAGCCTACACTCAAAGCACCCAGTGCCAACATTTGTAGAGTGCTATGGATTTTCCAATTGTAGTAAGTAAAATCAAGAACTCTCTGGCCACTAAGGCTCCAGTAGTGGAAAATCCATTCACAGCATTCCAAATTAAAGTTTGAAATGCATATTGCCCATTAAACAAAGTAAGTGACAGTAAAAACCTATCTATAATTCAGTATTATTGTGGCTTTGGTGAACTGGCTGTCACTTATTAATATTACAGTATCTTTATCGAAGAGGAACAAATTCTAAAGTTTTAATTTGCAATCATTTGAAACATAAACCATAAGCTTACATAAATATTTGTTATACATATAGCAATTATTTTTACCACAAATAGTCACTTCTCATTAACCTTTTGCATCTCATAAACTTTCAAAATAAAGTGAACTTATAAAATATTCCCAACCTGCTAAATGTTGTATATGAGGAAAGGAGGGAGGGAGGGAATATAGCTAGATAGCCTAAAAGAGTCATCAAAAGGCATAAACCACAATATCCAAGTTAGTAGCTTAAATACCTCATATTTGAAACCGGGTCTTGAGAAACTGAACCAACTGCTGGAACTGAGGGCAACTTTGCATTAGATGATCTACTGCCTATAAAAGAAAAATAAACACTTAAGGAATTTTCTGTCTTTAGATACAAGGATTTAAACAAAAAGAATGTCTTTATACCAGTCAACACAAACATTGTATTTTTTAAACATCCACTGCTATTTGGATAACATTAAAATCTAACAATTAACAAGATTTTTCTGGAATCCTTTCATATAAAAATCTCAGTTACAAGCTCAATTATCATGCCAAGCAATCTTTTTATCCATGGGCTGAAGAGGTAAGAGAAAAGCAAATTCTGATTCACTAAATAAGGTTCACAATTCCTTCTACTTAGCACCAAGTGTCAATAGAAATTTACAAGTAAAAGCAATTTTTTAAAACAAAGCAAATAAAATAGACAGAGCTGATTCCAAATTTAGCCTTTAACAGTTATCCCTCCATTACCATAAAAACTGGTAGTTTTCAGTCATCAAAGACTTCTGCTATACCCTGACTGCTCATGAGTCTAGTCTGGTAAATATGACCCAAAGGACATCTGAGAAACCTTTCTTAAATGATTCAAACAGAATTTATATTCTCTCATTTGTGCCCTCACTGTAATTACAGTACATAACCTGATGTTGCATTTGTCATACTTTATTTCAATTGGTTTTTTAAATGTTTTTGTAACTACTATACTGAACTTTTTGAAAGCAGAGCCTTAATCTTTTCATCCAGCTCTAGAGACGAAAGAACCTGACATATTAGAAGGTCTTCAATTAATGTTAATTGCAAAAATGATTCCTCTAATTATTCCTAATTCCTGCATTTTTGTAGATCAACATTCCCACATGGTTTATACTTCCCTATTTCCTACTATTAGGTCATTAAATATGAAATGTCCGATTTCAAATCAAAAGTGGTTTATTATATCTCAAACAAGAAGCACAATTAATCAAAGTATGCACCTAAACTGTAAACATCATTTTGCCACCTTAACTGTATCTTGTTTATGCCTGGAGAGGGAGTGGTGATAAAATCATGAAAGGTGTTCTCCACAGCTTGTTGAAATTATTTTCCCTTGCAAGAAGCAGTCTAAAGCCTGGAAGAAGTGGGAGTCGGTTGGTGCAAGGTCTGGTGAATACGGAGGATGACAGAGAGTTTCCAAGTCTAGCTTCTGCAGTTTGAGCTGCATTGCTTGTGTGACATTGGTTAAGTGCTTTCTTGCAAGAGGATTGACCTGTCTCTAGTGATCAATCTCGGCTGCTTAATAGCAAGCATCCTCATCATTTCATCCCATTGGCTGCAGCAGACATCTGCCGTAACAGATTGACCAGGTTTCATAAAGCTGTAGTAGATAATACCAGCGCTGGACCACCAAACAGATACCATTAGCTTTTTTTGGATGAATATTCAGTTTTGGACTGTGTTTTGGCCCTTCGTCTTTATCCAACCATTGTGCCAAATGCTTGCAATTGTCAAAAAGAATCCATTTTTCATTACATGTAAAAATATGGTGTAGAAATAGTTAACCTTTATGTCCTGACAGCAAAGAAAGGCGAGCTTCGAGATGATTTCTCTTACGATGCTCATTTAATTCATGTGGAACCCATCTATCCAGCTTCTTTTAGTTTGCTGATTTGTTTCAAATGGCCCAACATTGTTGGAATAGTAATGTCAAACCTTGCTGCTAATTCACAGGTAGGTTGAGATGGATTCGCTTCCACTACAGCTTTCAGCTCATCATTATCCACCTTGGTCTCAGGTCACCCATGTGGCTCATTTTCAAAATTAAAATCACCAGAATGGACCTTCTCAAACCATCAACATACCGTGCATTAATTACTCACATCCTTCCCAGATACTTTGTTGAGGATGTGAGGGTGATCTGGCTGCAACATGCATCACCCCATTGATCGCCAGGGTTGATTCGGCTGACCCCTTCCTCCCTCACCACTCCGCGTGTGTCTCCCCTGAAGCTGCGTGCTAAGTCGAAGAGAACAACCTTCCCAGAGGAGGACCATTCTTCCATCAAGGGTACACAAGTAGCTGTGCTCCCCTGCTAGAACCTCCAAACAAGCTCCCAAATACTATATTGATATTTCGAGCTATCTGCACTGCACTGTTTCCACGACAGAACTCATATTCGAAAATAACATGAATTTTTTGACTTATCCATGGTTTCACAAAAATCGCTCTAAAAATTTTTTGGAAAGATAATCATAAGCCAAAATATGTGTTTGAAGGACTGAGGATGTACCTTCACAATAAAAATAAAACAAGAAATGTCAAATTGAAACATTAGAGATATCAACTATCAAACTTAGTACTTAAGGAAATGAGACATTTCATATATAATAACCTAATATTTTATGTCGCTATCTTTGTTCAAACTATTGTGTATAATTAATTTCCACCATGTGATCCTATTTCATTCTTTCCAATCAATGTACCCAGATACCCTTAAATACTCTTGTATCTCCATATTATTAAATGACTAAATCATCCTCTTGTAGTATAAAATGTTCAAACTGTTTTCTATTATACAAGAGTCATCTTCTTTATGTTTTCAGCAAATAACTGTGCTTACAAATTTTACCTAGCAAGAGAAAAACAGTCACCAGGAAATTAACCCTGATAGAGCCAAAGAAGGTATAGGAACAAAAACAATAAACATTATGACAAAGAATGTGTAGAAACAGAAACAACGTACATTATGAAAAGTCTTGAAAGAAGGAATCTAGAAGGCTAATTTGGAAGATAATTTACTGATGCCTGAAGAGCTCTAAAAATCTTAAGAAAGTAGGAAAGAAATAACTGCTTAAGAATCAAGATATAGAAGAATAGAACATCATTCAATTTAAACTAGAAGTCAGACTTGAAGAAACAGACCATTTACTTTCTGAGGCCAATATTAGGAAGAAGAAGGAAGAATGGACACATACAGCATCACATTCCCTTCTACGACACAGGGACCATAAGCGTCACTGGAATCTAACTGGGGTGGTATCCTGTAGACATGGAGTATGTAGGTGCAGGAGACATACACACCATGCTTGCAGCTGCAGTACAAGAAGTCAAATTCCTGAAAGTAGTACTCCATTAATAAAAGAGTACCAAGTTAGTGTTGGGGTAAGTACAGACTAAAATCCCATCACAATTCTATATAGGAACAGACCAAATAAGTAGCAAATAAATTAAGGCAAATAAAACAAAGAATAAGCAAAGCTGATAAACAAGGAGGAAGGAAGAGCTCAAAGGATCCTGGAATCTATGCACCATGATGTTTTTGGTTGATTCTCCAAACTTAAGGCATGGGTATGCTGGAAGCATCTATAAGGAATAAAGTGGTATAGACAGAAAGAGAGAGAGAGAAGAGGAAATGCCCATCTTGGATGCAGAAAACAAAGATGATGAAAATAGAATGGAAGGAAAAAAGCAGCCCTCTAATGTGCCAGTCTACATCCTCCAGATTACATAAACTAGAGGAAAAATAGTTGTATAACCTAAACATAATGCTTGAGTATAATGTTGCTAATGATTTGTTTGTGGTAAAGACGAGTATCTAAGAATTAAGGGGCTTACTGTGGCTTGGTTCCAAAGCCATAAGCCACAGGAAACCTCCTATATCACCCTGCCCCCAAACAAACTGGACCCAGATTGTGGCAGTAAACACAATCAAATTTAAAAGTCCAGAACTCTAAGAATCTGTAAACATGACTTGTAATAGTTGTAATAGTCATAATTATTATCAGTTATTTTCCCATTGCATCCAAAATAAAAGAATGTTATGCTTTAAAAAGAATAAAGGACCTCTTTCCCAAACCTTCTTGAACTATTCAGTCTGAAAGCAATTAGAAACAGATCAAGGAAAACATCTGCTTCAGGTTGGAGGCTGCATTAGCCCAGACCTTATTAGAGCTCAAACAGTGTGAGGAGGGAATTTAAGTGAAAGAGGAAACTAAGAAGAACTGTAAAGTAACAGCTTGAAATTAATGGTATCTCTGTGAATTCATGGTTCCAATAGAGAGATGGAAATAACATATGTGAAGGAGAGTACTTATTTTTATAGACTTTTATATATAAACTTTTTTATATATGCACACACACAGTCCCTAACTCTGCCCACTAAGAGGACCTGGAAGCAACATCTTAACACCTATGTCTTGGTGTCTAAATACTATTCTCCACTAAAAGAAAAAAAATAGCTGATTCTACATCTGTGGAAGAAAAGTACAAAATGAGGCCAGGCACAATGGCTCACACCTGTAATCTTAGCACTCTGGGAGTCCACAGTGGGAAGACTACTTGAGCTCAGGAGTTCAGGACCAGCCTGAACAAGAGCGAGACTCAGTCTGTACAAAAAATAGAAAAACTAGACAGGCATGGTGGCTCACACCTGTAATCCTAGCACTTTGGGAGGCTGAGGCAGGACGATGGCTTCAGCCCAGGAGTTCAAGACCAGCCTGGGCAACATAGCAAGACCTCATGTCTAAAACAATTTTTTAAAAATTAGCCAGACATGATCGCACACATCTATAGTACTAACTACTTGGGAGGCTGAAGCAGGAGGTTAGGAGGCTGAGGTAGGAGCATCACTTTAGCCTAGGAGTTCAAGGCTGTAGGAGTGGTGATCATGTGACTGCACTCTAGTCTGGGTAACAGAGTGAGACTCTTGTCTCTAAAATTTAAAAAAAAAAAAAAACAACTTTAAAAAAAAAGATGCCGTACACTGACAGAAAACACTTCACCAACCAACAACAACCAAATCAATTTCAAATTGAATCCTAACTCTCACTATTAGGCAAGTTTCTTTAATAATAACTATATACTTAAGGGTTTGTTAATAAAACTGAAATGTTTTGAGAAGCATCAAAGGTTATGTCTAGTTTGAATACAGGCTCTGCCATTTACCAATTATGTGACCATGAGCAAGTTACTTAAGCTCTCTGTGCCTTATTTTTCTCATCTATAAAATTAATAGTGATGACTTCACTATTAATTTAAGAATTAATTAAAGTACTTAGAAAGGGCCTGGGCCATATTAAACGTACAATGAATGATAGCTTCCTTTCTTTAAAATATTTAAAGAAAGTAATCATGTTTCATTTTAGCCGGTACTTCATTTCAGGCTAAAAACACACCCAAATTCTTCAAGAGTTATTCACGTGACATAGAAGTATAGATAAATGAGATGAAGCTTATAAAGTACCTTTTTAAAAATTCACTTAAAAAACTAAGGAAAACAAAGAATTAATCCCAGATTTAACTGTTATAAAAAGTGGAGTTTTACCACTTTCATTTACCAAACGGGTATAAAACAAAAACTAGCCATAAATATTTGGTAAATCTAGTCACTGTCCTCTAGAAGAAAACACTTTTCTTAAAAGCCTGTCACCACCTCACACCACTCACTCCCAGAGTGTGCTCAAGCTCACTTCCATCGTATCTTGCATTTTGATTCAACTTGCTTTTTTAGGCAAGGCAAATAAAGTTCTGGGCATAGATAAGCAGAGCCAGGATCTAATCAGGGGTTTTGCGGATTTAACTGATTAA
Organism: Indri indri; assembly: GCA_004363605.1. Classification (NCBI taxonomy): domain Eukaryota; kingdom Metazoa; phylum Chordata; class Mammalia; order Primates; family Indriidae; genus Indri; species Indri indri. The sequence goes on from RJWJ010005743.1 coordinate 55,860, forward strand.
GAAAAAGCAAGGATCTGGGGCAACTTGACCTTCCCTGAAACACCCTTGGTCTTTAGGTAGCACTTGATCAATAATCACCGGTTCTGATTATCAAGTCTCAGCCAAATATAATGATTCAGAAATCTGGACTACTTGATCCTCCACAGGCTTAGTTCCTTTGGGAGAATGGGCAATGCAGCAATCTTCCACAAGTAACCTCAGGATAATTACCGAGCCCATCTCTTAGAGTGAGCATATTCCTAGTACAAAATCAACTTAACTATTCTTTATGCTTTATTTTCCACAACATTCTTCCTTTCCCTTTCCCTTGCTAATCAAAGTTGACTTTCCTTTTCACTGGGAATTGTGTTTTACTGACCTTTAGACCATCCTCACCATCCTGGCTCAATTGAGAGCTAACTGTACCTGAAAACTCTAACCAAGTAAGATCGGGATGCATAGGAGAAATTTACAAATGAAGCTAAAGCACACATTTCTTCATGCTGATGATTTATTGAAGTACACACATCAACTCCCATTTCACCATAAAAATATTTCCATTTTTGCATTTTTCACAATAAAATCTCAAATTAGAGGGCAAAACAAGGTGCAGTGGAAAAAAATTTTCCCCCTTACGTATCTGGCATTTCTGAGAGTCAGGTCCAGTATCTACATTCATGCACAATACTCAGTAAAGTACTTCAGTGACCTAATAGCTTTATTATACTTAGTAAATGACACATGCAATTTTCTAAATTCTTGATAGCAATGTGATCATTGAACCACAGCTGGTCACTGACCTCTATTTCCAGTGACTAATTAAATATTTCTCAGCTTTATTTTTTTAATTGGTGGTAGTTTTTAAAGGGTACATTTACTGGAATGTATCAGACATTTTCTCTAGAAGGACTACTAATAGTTTTTCTTGAGTTTTTTGAAGTTGATACAAAGGAACACGTAAAGCCCCATCTACTTAAAAGTAAAGATGAAAGTAATGAATACCCCAAAAAATGTTTGTATAAGGCTTTAGGCAGTAGTTGTAAAACAAAATTAGCTTTTACTGTGCTGACACTAATTTCAACAAGATGAAATGCATTAAAAATTTGAAATAGAGAAAGAACACTTTGGCTATAAATAAGACAATAACAAAAATTACTGCCTCATACTACCCTAGAAGGAATGCCAATTTTTAAACCTAGAAGAGAATATAGCAGAAAGGGATTTTTTACAAAGTAGTCTTTTTTTTTCTTTTCTTTTTTTTTTTTTTTTTGAGATAGGGTCTATTCTGTCATGGTAGACTACAGTGGCCTCATCATAGCTCAAAGCAACTTGGAACTCCTGGCCTCTCCACCTCCCAAAGTGCTAGGAATACAGGTGTGAGTCACTACCAAAGCTAAAAGTAGTCTTTTTAAATCATAAGAAGACACCTTACCAATAAGGATAAATAAATTAACTAGCAATAATTATAAGAAAATAAATCACGTGAAAGAATAAACTAAAAATATTGCCAGTTTCATATAAGGTTGTCCTTCATTCCTGCCAGAGAGAAAAATGTAATTTCCAAATACATTGTGCAATTTTTTCAACTCAGATAAAAACATAAATTCATGAAAAATGTTTCAAATTAATTTAACATCAAATATTTCCAACAGATGATCACCATGTGTAAATGCAGAAGCTACTTCCAACATGTAGAATGATACTGACTTATCTTTTCCTTATCCTAGGACTGATAAACTGGCTCCTTCAAACTGACAGTTTTCCAGACACTCAAAAGAACAAAAAGGAACATGTAAATATATCATCTGTCTAGCATTCTGTCCAGGGAGTTGACAATTGTTTATTCAAGGTCCCTTAGGGTCTAAATAACTAATGTCCCTTGAAATGAAGAATCATTAAACCAAATGCCAATTTTTAATCCTTAAACCCTTATATTGTATTTGTGTATTTCTCTCTCGCTCACTCATTAAATAAATGAAATTTTTATTGATTGAGTAAAGATAAGCCTCTTGGCCAAAATCTTATATAAAGCGAAGATTATGACTCAAATATTTCCCCGATATTAAAAAAACTTAGTAATGTGCATGGCTCTGATAAACAGAATAGAGCCTAATATTGTAGTAAATAATAGAATTACTAAAATTAGCAAATTAGCAAACACCCAGCATATAAATTATTGAAGAAAAGTACACTTAGTTCCTTTATTGAGCTAGCTTCAATTTTGGTTTAATCATTCATGCTTTGTAGCTTGGTCGAAAAACAGCATATTTGAAAAGGAACAATGACATCATAAAATACAGAAGGGATACTGTATTCTGGGAAATTAAATCTTTGCTGATTTAAAATTTAATTTAATTTAAAATTTGCTGATATAAAATTTCAATATTTTAATATATTCACTAAAATCCTGTTTTCTTTTTTATTTTCTTTGAAAATATACATATACAAAGGGTATGCCTTATCCTTTGATGAATATCTTCTACCACTTATTAAGGAAGAGCTGCCATTGTTGCTATTAGATTATGCTTTTTTACTGCATAAAATGCTACAGATGCCAGGGATACTATTCAAATTGAAATTTGAAATTTGTATACTAAAAAAGTTTTGTATGCTAATTATAGTTTTGATAATGTACACTGTTTCAAAATGCAACTGTGCAAATCCTCAATTGTTGCATTAAATTATAAAATTACTTCCATGATAATACTTTGATAGAAAAAACTTTGACCTCCCATAAAGTTGACAAGCTTTAATTCTTTTCCTGGGATCAGAAGCTATCCAATCTTAGTTTCTCTTTGATTGTACCACATGTAAAATTTAGAAACCTCATTCTGATATTAAAATTTACAAACAGTCTAAACTTTTCTGCTATGAAACTCATGTTTTATATTCACATGATTTTTTCCAAAGAAATTCCCATTTGCACTAATATGCTGTACTAACCGATAATCTATTATTGAATTTGAACAGTTCATTTTTTGTTGCTGACTAATTATAAAAATTCAGAATTATAGTAATTACAAGACACAAAGGCTTAGGTCGACAGGGACAGGTATTAACTGTGCTTTTATATAAAGAAAATAATCCAAGACCAAACCAAGACTAATACCTAATTTACCCAGATCTGTAAGAATAAACTGCCCTGCTCAGCACACAATTTCAACAACTATCAATTCATCCACAATTTTTTTTTCCCAAATCCTGCTTGAAATAGGAGAAAGAAAGTAAACTTCAATACTGATTTACTTAATATATATTCATTTATTTATATATACAGATGTTGCTCGACTTACAATAGGGTTATGTAAATCCGGTAAGTGGAAAATTTCAGATGATCCCCGCTTTATAATGGTTCAACATTTTTTGACTTTACAATAGTGGAAAAGCAGTGTGTATTCAGTAGAAACTGTAATTCAAATCTTGAATTTTGACCTTTTCCCAAACTAGCAATTTGTATTACGATGCCAGTCGGCCACGCAATCATGAGAGTAAACAAAACAGATGGTTTTGTTCAATTGCTGGCCAAAGTAAGTGCTCTGAGCATGTTTAAGGTAGGCTAGGCTAAACTATGATGTTCAGTAGGATAGGTGTATTAAATGCATTTTCAACTTAAGATATTTTCAACTTACAATGGGTTTATCATGATGCAGCCCTATGTCAGCCAAGGAGTATCTGTATCATAAGTCAAGCTTACAACAATTAAATTAGCCCGCAGTTGAACAAAATCATCTAACATAAAGCCTATTTTATAACAAGGTGGTGGATGTCTCATGTAATTTATTGAATACTGTACTGGAAATGAAAAACAGAATGGCTGTACAAGTACCTCAAGTACAGTTTCTACTGAATGTGTACTGCTTTCACACCATTGTAAACTTGAAAAATCACAAAGTTGGAGACCCTCTATATATTTACCTGTTTTTTAAATAGCAGATAACTTAAACTAGAGACTCAGCAAAAAGAAAACAAAAATCTATCAGTTAAAAATATTGACCAGGGAAAGACAACTCTTTAATTGGGAGACAGGGGGTTGAATTTCAACTGAAAAGAGTACTTAACAAGGTACAAGGGCAAGTATGGTAAGCAAAGCATGTAAAAGTAAGAAGCAGGAAAACTAAAAACACTAGATTAGGTTAGATTTTCTTATCAAGCAGTAATGTTCATGGCATCAATTAACAGAATGGAATAGAAGTAATAAATTGAAATGGAGAAACCATATGATAGTGACAAGAACATAGCGCAAGAGGATGAGGAGACTAAAAATCAGATGTGGAAACTGAAACAAATAATAAAAACAAAGACCGTCATCACAAAGAGAACTTGGAATGATTGAAAAAGGAATAAACTATTAAAAAAAAAATAAGAGAGGTTAGGGAGGAATAGAAAATAGCTGAAAATTCCACCTAAAAATGGAAAAAATTGGTAACTATTTGAGAAACATCACCATGACGAATTATACAAAATTGAAATAATAGGGAAATAAGTTATATGATAAGCTAAACCAATAACACAGGGTTTTGTACATTTCACCAACAAATACAATAGTCTTCATGACAGCAAATTATTTTGTAATTCTGCACACAGTTTCTCGGGGTTAGTATTTTCTTTTTTTATAATAGATTTACTGGAAAAAGTACAATGGCTTCAGAAAGAAATGTATAATACTGTTTCATGTTAAATATCACCCATATGTCTCAGCTTTCTCTGTGCTTCTTATCTCTTCCGAAAACTCCATGATTTAAATTTTGAAGAATATACTTAAAAGAAAAAGTGCCCTATTTACTGTGCCCCATAAACTGAAATTCAAGAGCAGCATATTCAAAATAAGAGGAAAATATTCTACTCAGTTAACTCTGAACTTCTGAAATTATTGCATTTGCTCTGAGAAGTTACTGGGAAATTCACTATCACTGAGTTAAAAAGATGGCAAGAAAAAGGTTCACAGACATCAATAACCATTGCATTTTTTTTCCAAAAGAGGCTAGTCTAGAAAAACCATAGTTGACTTTTTAAAACGGGACTTTGGAGGGGGATGGAGGAGCAGGAATCTGCATATCCAACTCCAAATGGATTACCAAATTATCTCTTTTCCAAAGGAAAAAAGAAGCATTAGAGTATAAAGGAATAGGCCAGGCACAGTAGCTCATGCCTGTACTCCCAGCACCCTGGGAGGCTGAGGCAGGAGGATCACTTGAGCCCAAGAATTTGAGATCAATCTGAGCAACATAGTGAGATCCCATCTTTACAAAAAATAAAGATTAAAAAAATAGCGAAGTTGATAGCACGTGCCTGTTGTCCTAGCTACTCAGGAGGCTGAGGTGGGAGGATCACACAGGAGTTCAAGAATGCAGTTGAGTTATGATGGCACCACTGCACTCCAGTCTGGGTGACACACTGAGATCCTGTCTCTAAAAAAATAATAGTAAGAATATAATGGAACAATAAAGAAGATTAAAAATCTGATAGACTTTTATACTTTTTCCTCTGTATTCCTCACTAAGCCACAGATGAAAAAAAAATGTACCATACTATTGCAAGAAATTAGTAACAGAGGAAACCAAAGAGATGGAGATGAGGAGGTATATGAGAACTCTCTGAAGTTTTCTCTGTAAACCTAAAACTGATCTAATAATTATTTTTTCCTAAGAATAAAAATAATACAAGACTACTGATGAAATTTTGGAAAACATACTAAAAGTAAATTTTGAAAATCAAAATTGCCAGTAGTCCAACTACACAGAGATAATCAAGTAACTTCACAGTAAACTAGTATATACCTTACATAGTTATAATTATATGGTGTGTAAAGAATTATATATAACATTTTTTTTACTTAACCTGCTGTGAACATTTTGTCTTATCACTAAACACTATAAAATTTGTAAGAAATTAATCACAGTTAAACTTTGGAAAAAATTATTTTTGTTAACTCAAGTGAAATAATAGTGAAAAAACCGAGGAAGACAAAAGAAATAAACAATCACAGTATTTGTTTCTGGAATACATGATTATGTAGTACACAGCAAGGAAAAAGAAAAGTCCCTAACTACTGACAAATAGCAATATCAAGTTTGGAGCAAAACTCTCCAAGATATACGAGTTTGCCAAATAAAGGTAGAATAGCAGAATAGAAGGTAAAACCTTGTCTGAGATGTCCCAAAAGAAGAAATAAAGGCATTACTTCTGATCTTAACACAATCCACCAAGTCTTTCCTTCAAAATTCCTTAATTTTTCATTAATCTCTTTCTAGACTCACATGAATCCTTTTAGGGATATGATACCCTATCCTGATTTTTATTATTAATAATAAAACCTTATTAATTTTTTTATGAAACAGCACAAGATCTGGAAAAATACTACTGATACAAACTAACATCCCCTGTGTCCTAACTGCTTTTTTTTTGAGACAGTGTCTTCATCTGTTGCCTGGGCTAGAGTGCAGTGGTGTCACTATAACTCACTATAACCTCAAAATCCTGGGCTCAAGCAATCCTCCTGCCTCAGCCTCCTGAGTAGCTGGGACCACAGGTGCACACCATGACGCCCAGCCAATTTTTCTATTTTTTGTAGAGGCAGGGTCTCACTCTTGCTCAGGCTGGTCCCGAACTAATGAACTCAAGCAATCTTCCCACCTTGGCATCCCAGAGTGCTAGGACTACAGGCGTGAGCCACTGTGCCCAGCTGCCTAACTTGGTCATTTTAAACAGCACATTTTTTAAGTTTGCCTAATATCACCACCAAGCTTCCCATTAACGTATAGGGAATTAGGATCCTGCATCCGTACATATGCTTTTGTACTTGGAAGGAATGTAAAAGAAGAGATGGACAAAAATAAAATTGCCATTAGAGTTGCTGAACTAGTATGACCAGAATGATGCTGTATTTCAGAGTAGCATTCCCTTTCCAATCCTCTGATTTCAGAAAAATACGCAAAAGAAAACAATGTAGTACATACTATACAAACATTTGACAATCAATAACCAGATTAAAAGACTACATACCACCAAGACTTTCTTATTTAAACCACTATCTATATACATCTTCTCAAGTACAGGGAAAGGAAAAAACTATTTTTATAATCCACCCCACCAGTAGCAACTAATCCATCACACACTAATAGGTTTCAGTGGAGAAAATGCTGAAATCTCTGACTTAATTTAATTTTAATCAAATTTATTCAGAAAATAAATAACAATATAAAAGCGCAAAGGTTTCTAATGTGCCCAACAAAACTTAACTTTATCAAAATCCTAAACTTTGCTAAAATTTTAGATCTAAAAACTTTTTTGTAAAAATCATTGATTTTAACTAACTCACCTGGTGATTCTCCTCCCACATCTGAGGCTTGAGCTGAATCTACTGAAGAAACCACACTGACGGTGTTGGTAGGTATACTTGTAGTAAGTGTAGAAGGTAAGACTGTTGATTTTTTTGTTGCAATGATGACACTTCTGTAATAAAAAAAAAAGAAATAGATTGAAAAACACAAATGATCACTTGCATTACTTACATGAATTTCTGAATTTTGAAATAGGAACCAGGTAGCTAACTTATTCTGGTTTGGGGTTTTTTTGTTTGTTTGTTTGTTTTGTTTTGTTTTGAGATAGGGTCTCATTCTGTCACCCAGACTGGAATGCAATGGTGCAAGCATAGCTCACTGCAGACTTGATCTCCTGGACTCAAGTGATCCTCCCGCTTCAGCCTTCCTAGTAGGTAGGACCACACGCATACACCACAATGTCTGGTTACTTTTATATTTTATTATTTTATTTTATTTTATTTTATTTATTTAGAGATAGGGTCTCACTATATTGCCCAGGCAGATCTCAAATTCCTGGGCTTAAGCAATCCTCCCACCATGGCCACCCAAAGGGCAGGGATTACAGACATGAGCCACCATGCCCAGTCCCTTATTTTCTTTCTCATCTCTATTTGGACGTACAATTTAGAATTTTCTCCCAACATGAAATATCTATAATGCTATTCATATTTATCTGTGTTTCAATTTTTTAGAACAATGTCCTATGGAAATAGAACAATCCATTTTAACATATTCACTACAGTATTTTTTAAATTTAGAATCATCTTTAATTATCTAACAAATAAAATATAACGAAAATTATATAAAAAAAGAAATGTTGGCACTCAAGTAGAAAAGTAACTTTTTCCTAACCTCAGAATTGAAGCAGAAAACTCACCATGTTTCTACAAGGATTTTAAAGCATTACTAATTTGAAATCGTAAGACCTTAGAAACCTTAGAAGGTAAAAAAAAAAAAAAAAGAAAAAAAATGGAGATATAAACAATTTGCTAACATGTATACAACCCAAGTTTTCCTTTTTTAAACCCCAGAGAGTATATCCTTCAGTAATATCAAAGGAAAAACAATGCATAGGAGGAATAAACAGTAGATGCAAAAATGTCAGATAATCAAAGTTGTTCATCTTGTGTATTATTCAAACACAGGTATTTATGATATGCCAATTTCAATTAAAGTGTAATACTTTATACCAAAGTAGTAACTAAAAGACCTTGTTAAGCATAACTTAAAAGGCATTTTTAATTGAATTTATCTCCATAAACATGCAAAACCCAGTTAATGAGGTAAAGAGGACAGCTGATATATAATGCACTCCCACAGCAGTGCTTACTTTTAATTACCTGGTGTTAACCATAAGCCTAAAGACTTCAACATTCAATTTATTTAATCACATCTTTTGTTGACAATACTGTAACTGCAAGCTGCAAGTATTCCCATAATAGCTTTAAAGTATTCAATTTCTAAACAAAGTTACTTAGGTACTTGATCCCAATAAATGCATTCAAAAATAAAAATTATGTAATTCAAATATTTTAAAAATACATTTTTGTTGTTATTTCAAAAAGAGATAACACAAAGCAAAATAGGTTCCGTTTTACTTCAGTGCCTATCACGTGAGGGCAAACACTGTTGCCAATTAAATCAAGTTCTCTTGTGCTAGGCATAGCTTATTCAATGTACTTGGGGGTAGCTGGTGTCACATCATTATAAGGGTGACTGCCAATGTTAACTATACACTAAAAAATAGAAGCAACAGCCACCTGAGCCCCCAATCCAAAATGGTGTGCTTAAATCATGGCAGCTTATATCAGATGAAGATTATTGACTTAAGGGGGAGTAGATATGACCTGTGTGTGTGTGTGTACATGTGTGCTGGTGGTACATTCAAAAAACAATACAAGTAATTTGTATATTTCCTACTCAAGGGAGACATTTACAAACCTATTGCTTAAGAAAATCTCTATCCTCTAGCAACCTATTTTTTGAGGGGTAGGGAAGGAGAAATATGGAGAATGTATGTTCATATTTGTTCACAAAAGAAAGAACCAGCAAAATCTAGTTTGCTCATATAATAAGTAAGGACTGACAGGAGCAAGAGAAAATAATATTTAGAAAAATGAAATTGCTTTTTCTATAATCAAAATTTAAGATATCTACCTACCTACCCTATGACCCAACAATTCGACTCCTAGAGAATTTCCCCAAGAAAACGTATGTCCACAAAAAATGTGCAAAATAATGTTCACACACGCTTTATTTATAATAGCCCCAAACTGGAAACAGCAAATGTCCTTTAGGCAGAAAAATTAACTTTTTAAAATAGTAGTATGCTTATGCAATGAAATATTATTCATCAATAAAAGGAAACAGACTACTGATAAACATAACAACATGGATAAACCTCAAAAGCATTACGCTGAATGAATGAAACCTCATACTAAAGAACACAGGCTTTGCGTTTCTTTTTACACGAAGTTCTAAAACAAGCAAAACTAATCTATGCTAGGAAAAAAACAGAATAGTAACTGCCTCTGGGAAATGGGGACGGGGATTGGCTCGGAAGGGGAAACTTTCAAGACTGATGATATCTTGATGAGGGCTTTGTGTTACTCAAGTGTATAAATTTGTCAAATGGTATGTTTAAGACTTGTCTCTTTCATTATATGTAAATTTTACTTTAAAAAACTATATTGTTCTCTAGCTAGAGAGCTGCACGCTGAAGTGTTTAGGAGTGAAGTGAACAGATGCCTATAACTCACTTTGAAATTCATCAAAAAATAAGATTGACTGACGGATATATAGAGTTACATGATGAAGTAAATAGGGCTAACGGTCGACTGTTGAATCTATATGACGGGTCTATGAGTGTTCACTGCACAATTCTTTCAACTTCTCTATATGATTGAACATTTTCATATATCTGGTAACAAAACATTTATTGCAAATGTTCCATATATGCACAATCCCTATTTATGTAAGAAGACATGGTTAATTAAACACAGCAAAAGAACTTGACTTCATTTCTAATCCTTTAGTCTCTTGCTGTTAATAATGCTTTCAAGGCCGGGCGCGGTGGCTCACGCCTGTAATCCTAGCACTCTGGGAGGCCGAGGCGGGCGGATCGTCCTGAGCTCAGGAGTTCGAAACCAGCCTGAGCAAGAGCGAGACCCCGTCTCTACCAAAAAATAGAAAGAAATTAATTGGACAGCTAAAAATATATATAGAAAAAATTAGCTGGGCATGGTGGTGCATGCCTGTAGT
>RJWJ010005744.1:0-66435 GCA_004363605.1 Indri indri
TATAAACATTCGGGTGCAGGTGTCTTTCTTATAGACTATCATTTGTTTCTTTTTTTTAGTGGTGTCTTATATTAAAAGTAAAATCTGGGAAATATTTAAAAAGTCTGTTGAGATGGGGGCAAAACAATATCTAAACAGAGTTTACAAATCCTATCCTTCTTATAGAATACCCAAAGCACAGATTTAGAAGCTCCAACAGTGGCCATAGCTTATGTCAGAAGAGTTAATACATTAGCTATTTATATCTGCAAGAAATATCTTGTTTAATAGCCCTACTGAATATAAACATATGTAATTTTCCTGCTAATATATATTTGTACCAAATCCATAAATTTTAACTTTCACTTCCAAAATTTTCTTGCTTTGGAGATAGTTATTAGCAGTCATCTGCAGCGGGTGAGAGCCCTATAAGAGCAAGCTGGAAGATATCAAAACAAATGACTTCTCTTGTACCACATCTGACACATGCCCTACAAGTTTAGAGCCTGGATTCTCTTTGGTAAATAAAATAAATGTTCTAGAATTTTTAGATTCCTGTTAGTTTCTGTGTCATTTAAGTGTTGATAGAAAAAAATAAAGCAAGCTGGACAATAGCCTGGTGTAGCAAAATGGATGTTGGCCTGCAGCGTAATGCCCCTCCATTTGCGTCTTGGTCTTTTTCTGACTATCTGCATGGCCATGGGCAAGACTTGCTGCCATCTTTTACAGTCATGGTCATCTTATTGGGAAAATGAAGTGCTACTATCAGATGATTCTTAGCATAAATTTTTGCTTTGTGATTCTACAGAGTTTTAATGAATTAATTTATTATTATTATTATGTCTTTGATGGAATGGCATGGTGGATCTCTACCTGCTCTGGTTGTCAAAATTATCATGCTTTACACACCTGGACAAATGTATTATGAATGTGATGAACGTTTAATGTAGTGAAAACTTTCCAAGTCTGGAATATTTCTAAATAGTATCAAAGGCTGATGAATTGCTTTTTTTTTGATCTAAGACTCTATAATTGTTTTTCCCCTTTTTCTGATTTTCTGTCTCCTTCCAGGGGGCATGGGTGTGGACAGAATGAAGTATTAAAATCTCTTCTATGATTTTATGAAATATTACTTAATAACTCCATATAGTGACAATGAAATAGGTGGGAACGTTTCCTGATTTCAATTCCACTCTTTTCTTGCTTCTCCTTCTCCTAGGAAAACAATATTTTTTTCCAGATGACCATACCTTATTGTAGTGCAGAATAATTAAAATATTCAAAAGGAAAGTGTCACTTGCTGCCAGGGCCTCTTAAGAATGCTCAAACACGTTCTAGTAGCATTTAAAGGTTTGTAAAGATTCCCTTTTCTCAGTTTTCATACAACACTACAATATTAATCCTGACCATGATGTGAATATATTAGTTTTAGTAGGAGTACTTTTATATGCCAAGCAATTAGTTATGCAAATGGTTGATAAAAACCACTGTGGTATCTATGAGAATTGGAGAGTCTTATAACCATTCTTCCTGTAGTAGATACATACTCAGGTGGCTAGAAATATTTTTTTTACTTTTATCAGTCTTATTATTTTTAGTGAAAACACGAACCTCTCTCAGGAGATACATACATATATATACACACACACACACACACACACACACACACACACACACACACACACACCTTTATCTGGGAAATACAGTAGGAATCAGTGATATATGTTGCTGAGCATATTATTATGTTTTTAATGCTTATATATTTCAAATCATATGTGTATTCTCCCCAGGGTGATTAGATCCCTTCTAGAGTTAGGAATGAAGGCTATATTTGCCTGAGGGCACACAGGGAACCATTTAGGAGAGGGAGGAAATTAAGCAATTATGTAACATTTTTAAAACATTCAATACTTCCCACCATTTGATTTGTCCTTCTGGAAGACTGCCTTTCTAATACTGGCAGGTTAGAATACTTAGAATCCTCACACCCTCCTCCCATCTGTCATTTTTTTCCATGAAATTATACCTATCTTACAAAATACCTTTTTCTGAGAAATTAATGCTTACATTGAATTTTGCAAATTTAACTATATAGGATTGGGATGCTTTATTAAAATAGAATGATTTTTAAAAAGTATCACTTGCAAAATAATTATCACCCCCAAATTTTATCTTGCAAATTGTGCCTATATTATCACTACCATATATTTAGGATAAAAAAAACAGTGGAGGCTAGATAATACATCATAAGACAATAAGAAGAAAAACTTTCAAGTCTGCATTGCTTTTGGTGGGGGAAAAAGCAGGTGGGAAAAAATAGACACATAAATACAATTTATAGTTTATCCTAAAATCTCATTACAAATTACAGTATCAATCCCTAGAAATGCAAAATATTTGCCAAAAGTTGCTAATAAGTACAACAATAACCAAATTAAAATATGCAACTCTCCCTTCTGCTAGACACCCTTTACATACAAATATAATTAGCAATAAAATCGAAAGCAACAAAAACAGGAAAAGAAGTAAAGATCCTGGAAAATCCATAAAATGAATGATCATTTGCTAACAATTGTTAGTGGACTGTATTTTTTATGTAGTGGTGTGATAACATTTTCCCCTTTCTGCAGTTTAGGTATTGTGCTATATTTATCTTTGACAGAACATCTAGCATCTGATAGGAATTCTTAACAGCAAACGATAGCATGATAGTTTTATTATCTATGCCTCTTAATACCTCTGGCAAATAGCAAATAACACCGTTTCCTTCTCCCAGAGGAGAAAAAGAAATACAGAAGGAATTTAAGCAAATGAATTACACAGCACAGACACAGAATCTTTTCTAAATAAATAGTCTATTCAGAAGTTGGCAATCTTATAAAAAGAAAATGAAGGTTCTGCTGAGGAAACTTGGGTTTGTTTCTCAGCACTGACTATGTAGATATACATCCCTGAGAAATCACTGAACCTCCTTGCGATTACGTAACAGTAAAATGAGAGGACTGGATTAAACGATCTTCAAGCTCCCTGTCAGCTCAGGGAGTCTATAAAATAATAGTGGTGGCTAAGACTTAGGACTTACTATGTGTCAGGCTCAGTCAGGCACTATCACTTTAAAAGTTTTCCATGGATCGTATAATCAATTGAAACAATCCTGTGAAATAGATACTGTTATTGTTTGAGGCTTAAGGATTGAAGTATCATACACAATGTCACATGCTTAGGGAGCATGAGAGTTCAAGTTTTCAACCAGGCACCCCGACTTCAGAATGTATTGGCTTCAAGACAGCGCCTTACATCCTCCTTCCAACATTATTCGCAAGCCAATCCAGACTTAGAAATCACAAGTGTGTGAAACCTGCATTCTTTCCAACTTTATTTCCCCTGGTAAGATGGTTATTTGCCCGTAAGTCTGTCTTGTGCCACAGTGAAACACACTTCCTCTTCAGTTAACATTTTTGTCTGTGCTCACTCTTTCGCTGTAATTGAGAGGAAGGCACATTTTCCAACAGGATATTTCTACTGAATATTTTCCAAAGACTGCCCATGCAGACACTGAACATGGATAAGAGGGAGGTTCACGGAAATTATAAATGAACAGTCAGGAGAGAGTCTTTTGCGGCAAAATTATAGGAATGTCTCCTCAGGTCAAAGTCAAAGTAAGGATGAATTAACTCCCGAAGCAATTTTGAAAAGGTGAAATTCAATGATATTGCAGTTGTTGGACCAGGTGTTAAAATGTTATTGGGTGTTAATTTAATTTTCATCCTGTCAACACTCATCTGAACTGTAACAGCTGCTAAACACGGTTCCACAAGAGCAAACCATCCTCACAGAGGAAGCAGATGCCTAATCAATAGGGCCAATAGAAATGTATGGCTCAGCCAAGCAACGCACACAAGGGGGAATGAATCCCACAGGGCTCTGTCTAACCTGAATGGAAAAGAACTTTAATGATAGTGAGACTATTCATGCAGTAAGAACAGAAGACTGAGAGTCCTGGATTGGCTTCCTATTGACTCTTTTTTATTTTCTTAATTTCACATGACCTTGATTTGGACAATGTCTTGGTTTCTCTGTCCCCCTGAGCTTGCAGAGATATTGAAAATGTTTCAAGTCTACTGCTATTTTTATAGCTATTATCATTTCACAGGTCTTGCACAGTTCCAAGTAAAAATCAACTTTTTCTTAACAAAATGTGCCTTCCTTTAGTGTTTAATATTAAAATAGATAATGATGCTATAGTCATAGTTAATAGCTGTCCTTCATTGAAACCTAGGGTGGACAGGAATAGATGGCTTGTAACTAAGAAAAAGGATTTTGTATTTGAATAATTTCTTGACTACTATAATTATTAACATAGTAAGGTATGTCATATCCCCTTCTGGAGATTTTCAATCAGAAAAATAAGATTGTAATGTTTATACCAAATATAATCTTACCTAAAACTGTGGTTTGACTGCGTAACCTATTAAGGTTCATTATACCATGCATTTAATAATCTTTCTGTTAAGTTAGTATATCTCAACCAAAATATCACCTATGTTTCTGTGTCTCAGACTTGGTCACAGATCCCTCTGAGAGCAGATAGTGGGAAGCCAGAGATTGTCCAAACTGCAGGAGAGTTATAGCATCCTGGAGCTTCCGTATTATCAGAAGGTTTGGGAATTTTTATTTTTTTAAATCAATGAAAACAAGTGGATAACTAAAGAAGTAAAATGCATATTTTAAATGAATATTAGAATAATGCATATTTCAAACAATTTGAATGGTGGCATAGCCCTCTTTGGCTTCGACATAAGATGGCAATTGTTCTCCTTGCAGGGCTCATCAGGGCAAAGGTTCACCATGGCTGCTTGTCTACGATGTTCTCTTGGAGGAGAGACCTTCCATTTTCCCAGACTTATTAAATGTCAAACAAACCAAACAACACAAAGTAACAACAACAAAAAAAACCCCACTCCTTTTCTACTTAGAATTTCACAGTACTTATATTTTTCTTCCTTTTCTGCTCTCTACTCCTACAGCAGATAAAATATTTAAGGAAGTATGCAGTAAGAGTTATTTTAGCCTATATTGGAACAGCAGTCCTATGACTTTACTACAAAAAAAAAAGGTAGTTTTGTGACGATAAAAGAATTGTGGCCTGTGGACTGATGAAGTGGCCCTTTTTATTTTTTGGACGTAGGTGAGTTGTTATCGGGGAGAATTCAAAAGATCACTCAGTGCACACTGAAGTTTTTGTATCATGAAATTCTTATCCCAAAACATAAATGCAAATAAGGCAGATAAGAGGAACTGAGCCAATCTTTAAAGAGAACAATCATTTTGAAATGGCTTTTTGGAGCTCTTAGCAAAAAAATAAAAGGTAAGATCATGAATTATATTTCTTAGCACTTAACTAAAACTGGGGACAGGAGTCATTATTGGTTATATTTAATATGACTCCATACTAAATGCTTCCCATTTTATGTGAGGTACTTGAAACCTGAAAGTTTGGTGCAGGACTATAACAGCAGAAATTCCTTCTTTCCTACCTCTCTCCTCTCTCCTCTCTTTTTTCTGTTTCCTCTACCCTCCCCACCGGCCTTTTTCCTACTTGTAGGAAATGAATGCAGATGGAACAATTTGATGAATGGATTTTGAGCAATTTCAGTAAAAAAATATGTACTTACAGGTTAAATTGGGTTTCTCAGTGTGTTAACACATTATCAGAGTCATTTATAACCTGTATTCTTATGGCTGTAAATGAATTTCATTATATAATTTATATAAAAAAGATAATAGATTAATGAATGTTATTATTTCCTTACCTACACTAATTAGGTTATTACTAAATGAGATCAGCTAAATTCTGAAGCTTTTAATGGAAAACTGATGTAGCTATTGTGAGCCCTGGAAATCTTACTTCTTTGTTCTAGAACTGCAATACATATATAAGGATTCATCATCAAAACTTAATAGTTAAGTCAACTTAAGGAGCATTTTTAGCGTAAGAGTCAACCTCGTACGATTTATGAAAATTTGTTTTTTAAAACAAAGTTCATAGAGAATTTGACATTTCATCTTTTCTCTTACAACTATATGGCTTCTAGAGAGAAAACTTCTTACAGCTATTCACTCTGTTCTCAACGACTTTGGTACAATGATGAATAATTTCAGGGGCCACTTTATCTTGACCATGCTGTCTAGTAACTAGTGTGGTTGTTTGTATTGAAAAGAGATAGTGAAGAAAGTAAAAAATGAGAAACAAATGAGGAAACAAGAAGAAGACTAGTAACACATTCTGAAAACACCTGTAAGATTTAGCCATGCCCTAAATTTTTAATTGGTTGGATCACACTTCACTCACAAATTTAGCGGGGAGATGATGTTAACTTCCAAGATTTCATTTATTTCATGTATATTATTTATTTGGTTTTTTGGGCTTATTGTAAATTTTCTGATGTACAACTATAATAATAATATGACTTCTACTACTGTTGTTATACAAATACTCATTTCTTACTGGGAACCTCAAAGAGATCAAATGCACCACTTAGTATATGCAGTAACATATTCTCCTTTTTGAGTCTGTTCTTAAGTTTTATAGTGGCTTATCTTTCTTCTAGAATAGAGTAAGGCTTCATGTTTTTAACACATGTGATAAATTATTTAGCGCTTATCTTCTTCAATGCACCCCCGTGCTTTTCACTATACTTGATACATTATGAGTTGAATTGGATAGAAATTCTCAAACGCTCCTTTATATTTATTTGAGAAAGCTTATCCACATTTGCTAGTTAGAGGAAACCAACACAAAGGGATTAAAGATTTTCTCATGATCTCATGATCTCTTGAATCTCTAGAATCCTCATTTACTGAGTTTTATTCTAATGCCCTTCTTAAGGTAATGCTATAATCCTAAACTTAAATGTAGCCTGTGGCTAATGAAAGCTGAAAGGTAAAACGTACATCCTAAGCACAAGTCTAGAATTAAAAAACATATATTGGATCACACTAATCTTGGTAATAATAAGTTAAAAAAAGTTACTTATATAAGTATGTATATAGATTATCTCTGGGAAAGTTGTTTTCTTGTTTTATAATTCTGAAAATATTATACTGAAGTTGTTTTAAAGTATGTTTTCAAGTGATGCAATGCAACATGGTTGTTTGAGAATTTGATACTTTGCTTTTTATTCATAGTACTTATTGCTAAAGTTATTTATATATTTATATACATACATTTTTTTCTCCTTCTCCTCCTCCTCCTCCTCTTCCTCCTCCTCCTCCTCCTCCTTCATCTTTTGCATACTCTGCTGCATCCATAGTGGAAGCTCCACAGGAGCATGAGAGGAGAAACTTTGTCTATGCTGTTCATTGCTGTATCCCACCTCCTACAACAGTGCCTGGAGCAGCAATGGTGCACAGATAGCACTGGATAAACCAGTCAGTGAATGAACCATAGAAATAGGTGATCAGCATTAGCTCTGTAGGTCTCAGTCTTAGTGAACTCTATGACTCACCTTAAACGACTCTATTGTAAAGTTTGAACCATAACTTTTTATAATTGTTCTGGTAGTGTCTTTACTCTGGTTTTGGCTCTGGTTGTTTCTTCACTGTGTCTTTTGTCCAAATGAATTAGCTATTTGATGCCATTGTGGGTGAACATTTATGTAGACTATCCTTCCACTGTTATTTTAGAACTTTAAGGTTGTGACATTTGTTGTTGCTTATAAGGAATGATCTTTGTAGGAGAGACCAATCAAGGATGATGACTTCTTAAGATTCAGCATTCAAATTCAGAGATCTACACTCAGGTGGGCTTCTGCAGGCCATCTGCTAGTGAGGTTTATCTCAGCAGTGGTAACTGACATGGCACAGATACATTGTACTTCAAATAAAATGATAGTGTGATGCACTAACCATTCTCTGGGAAAGGTAAACTATTTTGTGGAACAGCAAACGCTCAAAAATAAGTGAAATAGCTTACTCTAAGTTGTAATTATTACTTATTGCTCTAATTTTGACTTCAAATCCTAAGCCTAAGTATCTTACGCAGCCTGGATCATTTAATAGTATTGGAAGTCTCTTAGTTTCCTAAAAATTAAGACTTTGTTCCATGTGTGGATATTGAAGATTTATTTACTAGGCCATATTACACAAGTATCAATTTCTATGCTTTAAAAGATCACAAGAATCATGTAAATATGATATATTTCCAAGAAGGGATTTTGGAATAGATTTTACTGAACAAAATATATTAATAGCATGTGATTGCTCTGCAAATTTTGGCCTGTAGTAGTGGAATGTGTGTTGGTTTGCAGATCTAAGGAAGAAAAAAATAATTCCCTGCTATGCTATAGTAATGATAAGTTCCTAGAGGGAGAGCAGGCTAAAAATAATTTATTGAATCTGCCCTCGATTTCTAAAGACATTTCTGAATTCTATTTAGAACACAGCCATTGATTACAAAGTGTGATTTGCGAAGGCAAAAGAGGCCAATTTTCCTGCAAACAAATTAAGAGATGTATATTGACTGCAGGGAAGTATGTCATCACTGAGAAATCGAAAGCAATGGGACTTTAGGAAATCAATCAGAAGTCCAGTCACATTCGATTTTTTTTCTCATACTTAGTTGCTATGTAGGATGTATATATTTTCAGTAGATATAAACCTTCTCTTTTTATATTAAACCCAGGTCAACAAAGTGAATGGAAGGACAGGTTACCAGGTTCTAACTCATTTATATTGCATATTTTCAGAACCCTAATAAAACACAGAAGTTCCCTGGAATCCTATGTAAGTGTATATCATTTTATGATAATTTTTGTCCTAGTAACCCATTTTTCTTAATGGTCTACTTTGAGTGTCCTCTGGGAAGGCATGACTCTCTAATCTGAGATCGATAACCCTTTTGTCACATTTATTTTAACCCCTTTTGGAGACTGAGAAAAAAAATGAGTACCTTTTCAACACCTAAAAAGACTATAGCACTACATTCTATTCAGTTCTACTTGAAGCTATGTCCTATAAGATCAAGGTCATTCTTTTTTTTCTGAAACAATGATAAAAAATTTCTAAAAGCAAGACAGTCAAATAATGAGATTAGTCAGCTCTCACGCATGTGATAATACATTGGAGCATAGGTATATCCTCACAGAGTATTGTAGTAGTAGATGCTACTTATTGTTTTTTAAGATAATAAACCAGAGAATGTATAATTAATAAATGCACAATATACCCCCATTTTTACCTTCAACATAATGATATATAATTTTTTCAGAACTCTTTAAATTACTTTTAAAGAGTTGAAAATATATCCTTTAATGTATATCAAACTAGAATGTATAAGGCAGTTGATAAAATGGGATCAAGGTGGATAGTAAGCCAGTCTTAAATACTTCAGTTTAATTCAACTTACATTTAATTGCATACTCTGTGCAAGGCCCTGTGCTAGCTTCACTGAAGAGGATCAAAATGCATTTGGTACCAGGTACCAGGGAACATGTAAAAAAAATTTAAAAAATGCATTTGGCATAGTGTTTGTTCTCAAAGAGATTACCCTCTAATACTATGTTCAATTAGTACAATATACCCTTATACATCAGTGGTGGCACAGATTCGAGTGTATTTCTTACTATAAAATGTCCTTTTTATTTCTATAAGTGATCTAAAACAATAAAAATAAAACTTTTTAAAAATACGTTTAATTTTTCTCCATTTTAGAAGCTATTTTAAGGATATTAAAAATAGTAACAAATATTGTGTCTATTATGATTCAAAAACAATACATGCCAAGAGTAGAAAATTTGGATATCATGGATTAGTTCAAAAAAGAAAACAAAAAACATTCATAATTCTACCGCCCAATCATGAACACTATAAACGCAGGAGTAAGCCACTCTTCACTGCTGTTGACAAAATATATTTCCAGTATTTTCTCCAGTTTTGTTTCAAGATTACAGAATAAACATATACAGCTGTTTTCCTTTCCAGCCTCAAAACCTTAGCAATGACAGGTATTATAAAATAAATAAATGCATGCATATATTATAAACATATTGTAAGCAAGCAGTGGGCAAAACTATAATTATTCCCTTCAAGAAATGATAATGAATCAGATTGAAGAATGAAACATGAACACAGAAATGCATGGGAGATGCCACTTATGAAAGGTGGAGGTCATTCAAAGAGTGTTCACAAGACAGAGAATAGTTCTTTCCACTCCCACCCTGAGAGATTTATCCGGCCCTGGATAAGAGCAGTAAGGGTTTGGACCATTGTTTATCCTACAGACAAATATATATAGCTACAAAATATGTCTGGAATATTTTCAAAATAAAATGTATTATTGTAGCATATATACCATTTTGTAACTTACCTAACAGCATATTTATTATAAAACAATCTTAATGCCTACAAAAATCATAATCATCAGATGCAGGGTAATAATTTAAATATTTAAGTAATTACATTTTCACTATTTTAAACAATGCTGCATAGAACATCCTTACAGAAAAATCTTATAATTTAATTTATTTGCCTTTTCTGAATATATCCTTCGATAAATTCAATTTTAGTCTCATTTTATAAGAGCAGCACAATTAGGGTTTTGATTAGATTTCCTTTAAACCTAGAAATTAATTTGGAGAAAAATCTAAATATTCATAATGCTTGAACTTAACATCCATATACATGATGTGTCTTACTTTAGTCAAGTGTTTCTATTATTCAATACTTTTGCAGTTTTCTGCACTTTAATACTAGATATTCTGGATAAAATTTATGTATAAGTATTTTTATGTTTTTCATTCTTATGATTTTTTTCCATTTTCTAAGATATAGATATATAAATCAGTTCCTGAGTTTTGCATATTTATTTTTTAACTACCTTTTAAAATTCTTCTTATTAAAATTCTTCTAATAATTTTTATTTGGCTATATTCATTATAATTCTTCATGTACTCTCAGAGTTTCTTCTGATTGCTAAGTGCTTTTTTTTCTTTCCCAACAGGCATCCTGACTCAAGCTGTATACATTTGCAATATCTGATTTTTAACCGCACACTCTTCATCCTATTGACCCAGAGTGAAAATTGATACTCTTATCTGAAGGACTGCTCCCTTGAGTATATTTAAACCAGACCAATCTCTGTGTTTAATCTGGGTTCATCAGGAACCATTAGCCTTGATTGGTTTGTTTTTCTCCTCCTCCATCTCAGGACTTGATTCTATTGAGTTAACAACTATTCTCCCCAGAGAATAGCTACCACAAGCCTGTTTCAAGTAATTCCAATATCTCACTCATAGAAATTGAACTGATCTTTTTTTTCCCTTTAGTTTTATTTGAAGAACTGCTGTAATGAATTCTGTATTTGTTCAAATCTTTGAAGATCTGTGAGGACAAAACAGTCACTCGAATCTCTATCATGTCAGCATTTTATCTATCATAGTTTTCAGTCTTCATTGTTGAAGTATGCAATCCAGTTAAAGAGAATAAACATCATTTATTAAAAACGACAATGTTAATCCCCAATAAGTCTTCATTAATCATGATTTGACTAACTTGCAATTTACGATATTTCAGGAAAGAGCTAGGTATATGTTTACTTTTGTAAAATATCAGAAAAATAGGTTAGTAAGTGTTTTAGTAATGTAAATAAAACTGTGGAAGACTTATTAAGAACAGATTATATCTCTTTAAAAATATTCTAGAATAACACATTACTCAGAAAATAAGGCAATCTATTGAAGTCCTAGAAAATTACAATCTATGAGGCCCATCATAGCTTTTATTAGAATGCTTAAGTAAGTTGTGCTACTAATATTTAAAATCCATCTCTAACTACAGTTAAAACTCTCATACAGATTTTGCTACTGTAATTTTGAGGGGGATAATAAGTAGGAAAAACCATTGCATTATTATTCAGATCGTATAGTTCTAGCTCTACTTTTGTATATCTGTGACTTATGTGCTCAAGTAAATATTTTACCTCTTCTGAGTCTAATTGCTAATGACTTATATGAAAATACGTCATTTTGTATAGCTCACGGAGTTACTAGTGAGAGTTGGATGAGCTTAAGTCCAAAAGCCACTTTGAAAATTATAAATCAACAAAATTCTAAATACTCATTACTATGTACTAGATTACTTCATTATAAATTCACAAAATGATTTTGTC
Organism: Indri indri; assembly: GCA_004363605.1. Taxonomy (NCBI): domain Eukaryota; kingdom Metazoa; phylum Chordata; class Mammalia; order Primates; family Indriidae; genus Indri; species Indri indri. The sequence continues at coordinate 12,146 of RJWJ010005744.1, forward strand.
TTTAATTTTTGAATTCTGTATGGTAAGGAGCATAATGGCTTGTGCTAGCTTGCCTACAAAATTGTAATTGGTATGAAACCGCTTTGATAATTGCCTCAGCTACAATATTCTGAATAATTCTCAGTTTCACTTAAAAAATCTGAGCAAATGGTTATTCATGAATAAACATTACTGGTATCTTGGAAAAATAGATTTCTTCTTTAAGTTCTCAAACCTTTTCCATTCTGTAAATTGAACACATCGGTAGTATTTAAGAGTGAATTCTGATTAGCCTACATTTGCTATCATACTATTATAGCACAAATTTTAGATGTGACAGACTTTTAATTCACATATAAACAAAAGAAAAATCCAACATGAAGCAAACTCAAGCTATGTCTTTATAAGAAGTTTTATAGACAAATATGTTGCATACAGGCTAATACTATGCTGTCATTGGTTAAATGATTAAGTTAAGAAACTAACCTATTATTGATGACTAACACTGAAAAAATTAAAGTATCAAATACTGATTCTTCTTGTATTCTTAGGTAGTTTTCTTTTTTACTCCAGGAAGCTATACAAGTGGCACTTACTCCTTTAGGAGAGGACGGTCTCAGGAACACAGCAGAACAAAGCACAGACCTAACATTCTTACCTTTTATATTTTAAAAGGTCCTATCTCAGGTATTAGATAGTAAGATTTGAGAAAAAGAAAATAAATGATCACACATAAGGATTTCTTCTCTGAACCCTCCCCAGGCAAGAGAAAGATCCTTAGATAGTTTAGCAATCAAGATTCTAGCAGGGGTTTCTTATCCCCTTCTCTCTCACTTGAGTTAATTCTAAACTGATGGGGCCAAAGTAGAATCCCCTGATAATTCTAGGAATCTGCCATTAGATAAAATCTGTGCTGCCAAGATTCTATGTGTCTTCTTGGCAGACTAGAATAAAAACGAAATGGCTAAATCAGTTTTCTATGTACCAACAATACTTACAGCATAGACAGACGGTTTTTCTGGAAGATATTTGCAAAGCTTTGTGAGTCAAAAAAAATTGGAGGGGACTTGCTACAGCATGTGTGTCAGGGATCATATGATAAAAAACCACATGAGAACTGGACACTTCAAATGATGCCATCAGGCAGGCATCAATTCCAGAATCTAGATTGGGGTATATGTCTGTGGATATCACTGGAAGCAGACAGTGATAGAGGACAAGATGCCATCCTTTCCCATGTCACCTTTCACCTTAATAACCTTGGCATTTATATACAACACCAGGGAAAAGGGGCGAGGGTCCGTTAGATTAGTGTGAATTGGCAAAATTATGTTTTTGTTCTCCTGGGTAGAATGAAGTTAAGACTGAAACTAAGTTGAGTTATATAAAATAAAAATGACAATTTTGCATAGTCGAGTTTGAAATTATTGTACCTGCTACACTAATCTTCCTATCATGATAATTGGGTTTTCTTCTTAACATGGAATTCACCATAGTAACTCACTGTTATGTCTTAATATATAAAACACCAAACAGAGAAAGACAGGGAAACTGGTAAGTGACATCAGCCTAATAAGTTTTCGCCTTGTTTTCCTTGAACATATGCTAAATTAATCTATAAGGGAGGTCCTGATTCTTGAAGCCCTAAAAAATTACAATCTATGTGGCCCCTCACAGCTTTTATTAGAATGCTTAATTAAATTGTACTGCTAATATGTAGACTCCATCTCTAACTATTAATATAATTAAAACTCTCTTCCAGATTTTGCTACTGTAATTTTGTGGGGGATAATAAGTAGAAAAGCTCATTTCTAGTTTCATGTTTTAGTGTAAAGAAGAATAGTTTATTTCCTTTCTGCCTTTTTAACCCCTCGAAATGGTAGAAAGAAACATCCTTCCTAATTAAAATCTCTCCAGGTAATGTTTTTTTTGTTTCCTTGTTTGTTTTTTGTTTTAGTTACAATATACCTTTAACCATTGGCAGCTCCTAAATTTCTCATGACACAAAGCTTATGAGTGGTAATCTGGCTGGAAGGTGGTGAAGGTGGCTACATCTGCAAAGATGGCACACTGGCACGTCATGCACTATTTGGATAGAATTAATGGGAAAATTAAAAAGGTTTACTCATCACCCCTGCTAATAGCACCCACAGATGCAGTCTTGGTGATGGAACTTTTATTTATAAGCCCCCTTTTATGCTGCCTTCTGCTTATTGTTTGTATAGTTTATTTATTGCTCGTCCATTCTGCTTCAGTCTGGTCAAAGAATAGATAGAGATGATGATTCTCAATGGTTTTATGTTGAGAAATAGGGTAATCCACCCAAAAAATCCATACAAATTTCTTGGATGTATTAGAACTGAGTTTATTTCCAGAAGCTTCAAGAGCAAAAATAATTGAAACCTTTGATCTTTCATTTTTATTTTCAAGGTGTCTTAGATCATGCCACAAGAATAATTGTGGATCTTCCTTTCACTGCTCTTCAGTGCCCTGTGCATTCCCCAATCCAGCTCTCACACCTCATTCTTCACTTAAATAAAACACAAGTATATCAACGCGTTTAATCTTCAAATGGCAAGACAACTCCTCTGTTTCTGCACTTGTCTTCTGTAACTCTAAATCTTAAACAGGACTATATGGTTAAGATCTCAAAACCGATGTAGTGAGCACTGTAGTGGGGGAAAGGGCACACCTCAAATCATGGTTGGGATGTGGCAAAGTCATAATATGTAACCAGAATGTTTGTACCCCCATAATCTCCTGAAATAACAAAAAAAGATCTCAAAACCATCTCACTTTATGAAGCTGATTGAATTCCTTAAATAAAAATATGGAGGAATTTGGTTCAAGTAGTAGAAAGTTTACCAGCCCATACAACCAACAATATTCACGCAACAACTACCAAATACATGCTATGGAAAGAGCACTGTTCTAGGCATAAAGATGTAGCAGGAAAAAAAAAAAAAAAAACTGTCTCAGGAGGTTCATATCCTAGAATAGACAGTGTGAACAGACAGCAGATAATAACTAAAAAATAGGCAAAATCATAAGTACTATGAAAAAAAAAAGATTCAATTTGATGATTAAGATTGATGGTCAATGAAAGTTCCTCTGCGAGGCCAGCATTTAAGCTGAATCCTAAATAACAAGATGGATATAGCCATGTGAACATTATGTGGGAGAGCTTTGGAGGCAAAGGGAACACAAGATAAACAGAAATTCCAGTGTGTTAAAGGCTGATTGGATGAGGGTGATGGTGGAACAAGAGAAACGAATTTAGAGGTGTGGACTGATACTACAAGTATCAGGGAAATTAGATTTTCCGGTGGTGACGGGAACCTATTGTAGGGTACCAAGAACATAAAGTGACTTTTTTTGTTTATTTAAAAATACTACCTTGAGTTCAGAAAGACTGCTGCAAATGGTTTATTTGTTTACAAGTATTTCCCTCCACCTTTGTCATCTTTCCCTATATGCAGACAATACTTCTCATCCCACGTGAATGGCTTCGGATATGAGCAAACTCGAAATTTGCTGTGTCTGAGCAACAGCTGTAAATGCACTTGCACATTTTACTTTGGCCCCTTTTTCCTGCCCTCCACCATGAAAGTGACATGTTCTAGGGGTTCTCTGATCCTCAAGCCTGGTATCTGTGATGAGGAGACACATGACACTACATTGTTCCAGTCAAGTCCATTGGAGCTGTGGCACTTGAGTAGTGTGCACAGCAAATAAATGCTGCGGACCCACTGAGATATTGCAGTTATTTGTTATCCCAGCAAAGCTGACCGATGCAGTCAAGAATGGAGTTATAAATTTGGACGTCATTGCCATACCGATCGATTGTATTAAATGCTTTGGGACTAGATGAGACGGTCTAAGAGAGATGATTATCTCCAACTGGTTTTAAGTTGAGAAACAGGCTTAATAAAGAAAAACAAATCAATAAACAAAAACACTCCAAAGCTAAGATTTTCTTAGTAAAAGCATTAACTTCTTTTGTTTCTGCGATGTTTAGGTGAGTTCTATTTCAAAAATTGGCAAATGGGAACTTTAAATCAACATTTGAAAACTATTTTTTCATGATGTATATTCTAATCAAACGAAATGTGGATGGCCCTATTCAAATTATACATCACCATGAGACAGATATTCCTATAATTTTTCAGGTTGTAACAATGTAGTTGAAATTGAAGAAAGTTATCGCTTGGAATGAATTGATCTATCCTTTCCTAAAAATAAGTCACTTGCTTTAAACATAATAAATACAATTTTAGATTGTATTGTTTCCTGGTATAAATTTCTATCACAAGATGTGTTGAGCTCTACTTTAATTAGATGAAATAAGGCATTTCTAAATTGATGATAAATGTTGCTTTAAAGAGCATACGAGATTGCACTTTGGTACTTTGTTAAATTATCATGAAAATTTCATACTTCCACAATAATTTTCTTTTTATTTAGAGTAAGAGTCCTGTCATAAACTACCCACTGCACCTCCACATCCACTCTTTTCTTCTCTAGCAACTGCATGGACATCTGCACACACTTGCATTTTCTCTTAACACTGAATATTCCAAACAAATCATAGTCAAGATGGGTTGGTTGGGTTAATAGACAACTATTCTTGAACCAAACATATTTCTTTAAAATTTTCAAGCTACGTTATTTCCTTTTGAGTTGTTTTTCAACTATGGTTCAAAATTTTATTATTATTAATTAGTATGTCTGTTTAAAGCACTCCCATCTCTTACTCATTTTTATAACATAGCTTGAATTCCTTCTATTTCTTTGTTTATATGCAGTTTATTAAAGTCCGAGACATGATATTGAAATGTGGTTTTATGCTCTATAATCCATTCTGTCTAAATCTATTTGACTAATGGCATGACTTGCCTCAATCTATGCTTTCATATAAAAAATTTATCATAAATATTTCATTAAGGTAAGGATGGATTTTGGGGTGACCCTTCTGAATTTTATAGTTTCAGCTACTTAACTGGTTAACAACAGCAACAATTATGACTACCATTTTTTAGGCTCTTACTGTGTTTCAGCTGTCATTTTAAAACATTATATGACATATTATTTAATCCTCATACAACCATATTAGGTAGGTTCTGGTAGTATTCCCACTTAATAGATAAAGGAAAAGGTTAAGTGCCTTGCCCAGTGTCATGCAGTTAGTAAATGTGGAGTCAGGAGTCAAACCTTTCTCTGTCTCATATTAAGCCTGAATGCTTAATTCTATCATGTATAGTCCCTATTAGTCAGAGTAATCTAATGGCTCCATACAACAACCTCCAAATCTCAGTAATTTACAAGGTAAAATTTCGTTCCTAGCTCATGTTACAGTTCAGTCAGATGATTGGCATGCAATCTTGCAGGCTCCTCCCATGTAGTGCCTTTGCCCTTCCCTAGAACTGCAGAGTTCAATATGGTAGTCATTAGCCATGTGTAGCTATTAATTAAAATTAAAAATTCAACTCCTCAGCTGCAGAAGCCATATATCAAGTGTTCAGTAGCCTCATTTGCCTAGTGACTATTTTATTGGAGAATGCTCATTATCACAAAAATTCTGCCAGACACCCTAAATTAGAGCCTCTGGATCTTCCTCTGGGATCTCTGCTGCAAGCCTGCCCGTGAGAGAGAGCGAGCGTGGGAGATTGCCAGGGGAACTTTTGTGAGCAAGGCTGGGGTCCAGTGTATCATGTCTATTCACTTTCCACTGTCCAGAACTCAGACAAATGGATGCACCTAAATACAAGAGAAACTGGGAAATGCGTTCAAGCTGTATACATCAGAGCAAAAGGGAAATGGCCAGTGAACAATCAACAGGGTTCTGCCTCAGAGTTGCTCTAAATATTTCTGTTTTCTAAGAATTCACTGAGTACTTATTACATATCACCATCTAAGCATTTGAAGTGCATTTTCAATGCCTCACAAAAAAATTGGGGAAGATTAGATTATTGTTTAGTCACTGCCTTTTCCCTTACCACCTCTTGGAGAGGTGTTTCCTTTCACATTTCCTTGATGCTGGGCCCAATACATGGCTTGGTTTGGTGAAGAAAATGTGAGCTGAAGTGATATCGTTGTGCCAAAGCTGCGGCGCATTTTGCCATTCAACCACGTGGAAGCTTCAGAACTCCATAGACACTGTCCTTCCAACCCAGGTGCCAGAATGAGGTGCATGGAACTGACCTGGACTTCATCCACAGATGAATGCCCCCAGCCAACCTGCAACCCTGCAGAGTGATGAGCTTATTGTTCTGTGCCTATGTGATTCCGTGGTTTTCGCTATGCCATAAGTTAATACAAATTTTTAAAGCAGAAGCTATTGTAAAGAAACTGAGACTTAGAATGGTTAAGTGTCCTAGGTCACATGGCTATTGAGTAAAAGAACTGGGATTCAAACTAAGACCCTCTGATTCCAATACAGACATCTTTTAACCATTATGCCAGGCTACCTCCAAGTAAACGTAATATTATCAGGTACAAAGGCTGAAATGCCAGGGCTGTTCAATGCTTCTGTTCAACATTGCTGTCATTAATAGTTTGTTTCATTTTCTCATTGTGTTCCTTAAGCTCTCCCTATCTGTAGTCCTATTTTATATGTGTGTTTTCTGTACACATACAGGCATGTAGCAATGAATAACAATGAGGTTTTCTAAAGAACATAATTTCTTCAGGTGAATTTTTAGATTGTGATTTCCAGTGAGTTCCTTCTTTTGATAAGTGATTTCTTGGATAGGTGATCTTTGTAGATCACACCATAGCAAAGATGAATTAATACACTGCAGGAAATCAGGCAAGCATTCTTCCAAGTTAGGTTTGAACAATGATCTCAGAAAATTGGAGCCCTTTGGTGAGACTTCAAGAGAGGTACTCTTAAGACTGCTCACTTTTCCATTTGTGCAGGTGAACTGTGCTGTTACTTAAGCAGCATTTGGCTGTGAAATGAGAGGTGAGCTCTTGCTAAGCTGCCAAGAGTACTTGTGGATACAAAATATGGCAAATCATTAAATGAGCAAGATGCAAGAAAACCGTGTGGTTGAGAAAGTGTTATTGTAGTTGGGAAGTGCTAGTGTAGTTGGGAAGTGTTGACTATTGAACTAGTTTGTCATGCAGTGAGGATATGCAAAACCTTTAAAGTATATAAAAAGGGGCTTTTAAAACCTCTAAAATTGTCCTATTTCTCTGTGCATGTCCCTTTGCGTGATTTATTTTTTCTTTTTGGATACTGTTGTCATTTTGAGTTAATATTATATGGCTCTATAATCATTGAAGCCAGAATGAATTTAATAAAATGAAAATTGAATATTTGCCTAATATGACTACAACTTATTATTCAGTGTATAGCCCATGAACTGGTAGCATTGGCATCACCAAGAAGATTATTAGAAATATATAATTACTGGCCCCACCCAAGCTCAACTGAATCAAAATATTTATTGTAACAAGGTTTTAAGTTTTGATGGGAGTTAGTAAGAGGGAAAATGTAAAGTTATTGTCTAGAAGTCACTAAATGGCAACTTATTATTAAGCAGGTTGTCTTTTTTTACAGCTGTAAGGAAATGGATTATTTAATAAGGTCAAATGGAAAATAAAAAGAAGAGAAATGCAAAGATACTAGCTATCTTATCATTTACTATATACCTGACTACCAGTTAATGTCTAGAGCAATGTGAAGAGGGGTGTTATTTTTAATGGTCAAAATAGGGGAGAAACCCATTATTGCAAACCCATCATTTTTCAGTTTACAATCTTATTATCAGATTAGCATATTTTTAAGTAGAGTTGGATACATTGAAAAAGGAAATATTAATATTATATACTTAGACCAGGACCTTTAATCAAAACATAATTAGCAAATAAAATGAATAGCTTTGGAAATTAGAACAGAATTAACATTAATATAATAATGTGCTAATTTTCTTTTCTTTTTGTTGACTTCAGGAAGATTTGGGCCATAATCTATTTATAATAATGAGACTTAGTCTTGCTATTTGATGCCTTAATTCCATATCTTTATAATAAGCTGAAAACATATATTTGTTCAAACAATGTTCAATTTAAAATTGAAGTGAATTTACATAAATTATCATAGGATTTATGTCTGGTGAGATATCTATAGTGAATATGCAGGTAAAAATGCTAAGTAAAATAGAGATTATAAAGTGGTCCTTGACAGATTTCCTTTTGGTGAGGATTTTTATAGGACCAGTTGTCATGTCCCTATTCAAACAGCTTTTAATTTATTGTTTAATTGATTACAATTAAGTCAGAGGACCCTCTGTCAAATTATAGCTTTCTAATTTACCTTGTTCTCTTTTTTTCTCTTATTTTGATGAAGCAGTATAAGAGACATGAGTTCTGTTATTATAACATGTTATTGGTTTTTTTGGTGCACGAAGCTTTGCTTGTGATCCAACATCATGGTTAGTGTGTTTCTTCAGCTCTGATTCTTCTGATAAATACTTTTTTTAAATGTGTTTTAGTTTCTATGATCATTGATATTCAGTGAACCTAAAGAAGCCATTCCTATATGGGCACACAGGAAAGGAAAACAGTGACCTAGTGGTCTTTCCAAAATGAGCATGTAGCTGGAAGCTTGGCAACTTTTCACAAACGGTCATTATTTGATGTTATTTCTCCAAACATGGAGGCTGCCCATGCAATAGTATTATTCAAAAATATTTACTTCCTAGTGTCACAGGCCATTTTTCATCTTCTTCAATGCCGTCAACCTCCTGATATATGATTTCAAAAACACCACGAAAGACCTCTTGCTTTCAAGAGGCTTCTCTACTGTTTACTAATATGTAGATATTTTTCCTTTCAATTGTTTCACATATTGTTTTTTTAATCAATTTATTTAAATGAGACACTTTATATAATTAAGAAAAAACCTTAAAAATGGCAAAAATATGTGTTGTGCGCCTGTAGTCCCAGCTACTTAGGAGACTGAGGCAGGAGGATCACCTGAGCCCAGGAGTTTGAGGCTGCAGTGAGCCATGATGATGCCACTGCACTCTACCCAGGTGACAGGGTGAGACTCTGTTTCAAAAAAAAAGAAGAGAAAAAAATGGCAAACATAATTATCAATATTCAAATGTGTATCAGCTAAAACCATTTTTATTACTGCAATTTGGGAAACATTGACTTCTGTTCTGGAGAGCAACTTTTCTTAGAAAAAAATGGGTAGTACAGCTTGAAAGCATAATTAGTTGAGTAGGCTAAATGCTCTGAGTAGGTTGAATTGTGGGCCCTAAATCCAATGACAAAGGTCACTGGAAAAGCAGAGGAAGATTTGAGCCATGCACACAGACACAGCAGAGAAATCAGTGTGAATATGGAGGAAGAGACTAGAGTAATGTGTCTATAAGCTAACAAATGCCAAGGATTGCTGGAAGCCAACAGAAACTGGAAAAGGCAAGGAATGAAACTTCGCAATACCCAAAGTAATCTACAGATTCAATGCAATCCCTGTTAAAATACCAACATCATTCTTCACAGATGTAGAAAAATTAATTTTACACTTCGTATGGAACCAGAGAAGATCCCGCATACCAAAAACAATTCTAGGCAATAAGAAGAAAATGGGAGGTATCAACTTACCAGACTTTAAACTTTATTGTAAGGCTGTAATAATCAAAATAGCTTGGTGCTGGCAAAAAAATAGAGCCATTGACCAGTGGAACAGAACTGAGAACGCAGATATAAAACCATTCTCATATAGCCATCTAATCTTTGACAAAGCAGACAAAAACATACACTGGGGAAAATAATACTTATTCAATAAATGGTGCTGGGAAAACTGGATAGCCACATGTAGAAGACTGAACCAGGATCCACACCTTTCACCTCTCATAAAAATCAACTCATGCTGGGTAACAGATTTAAACCTAAGGAGTGAAACTATTAGAATTCTAGAGGAAGATGTTGGAAATACTCTTCTAGACATTGGCTTAGGCAAAGAATTTATGAAGAAGATCCCAAAGGCAATCACAGCAACAACAAAAATAAATAAATGGGACCTGATCAAATTAAAAAGCTTCTGCACAGCCAAAGAAACTGTCACAAGAGCAAACAGACAACCTACAGAATGGGAGAAAATTTTTGCATGCTACAAATCCGATAAAGGGTTGATAACTAGAATCTACTTAGAACTCAGGAAGATCAACAAGAAAAAATCAAACAACCATATCAAAAAGTGGGCAAAGGACATGAACATAAACTTTTCAAAAGAAGACAGAATAATGGCCAAAAAACATATGAAGAAATCCTCAACATCTCTAATCATCAGGGAAATGCAAATCAAAACCACAGTGAGATATCACTTATCTCCAGTGAGACTGGCCTTTATCAAAAAGTCCCAAAACAATAAATGTTGGCATGATATGGAGAGATATGAACACTCATACACTGCTGGTAGGACTGCAAACCAGTGCAACCTCTGTGGAAAGCAATATGGAGATACCTTAAAGAGATACAAGAAGAATTACCATTTGATCCAGCAATCCCATTACTGGGCATCTACCCAAAAGATCAAATGATACTCTATAAGAAAGACACCTGCACCCGAATGTTTATAGCAGCACAATTGACAATTGCAAAGATGTGGAAACTACCCAAGTGTCCATCAATACATGAGTGGATTAATAAAATGTGGTATATGTATACCATGGAGTATTATTCAGCTTTAAGAAACAATGGTGATATAGCACCTCTTGTATACTCCTGGATAGAGTTGGAACACATTCTACTAAGTGAATTATCCCAAGAATGGAAAAGCAAGCACCACATGTACTCACCATCAAATTGGTATTAACCGATCAACGCATAAGTGCACATATAAGAATAACATCCATTGGATGTCAGGCGGGGCGGGGGGAGAAGAGGGGACAGGCATATGCATACACAAAGAGTGCAATGTGCACCTTCTGAGGGATGCACACACTTGAAACTCAGACTTGGGGTGGGGGGAAGGGCAACATACATAACCTAAACATCTGTACCCCCATAATATGCTGAAATAAAAAAATAAAATAAAATAAAAAATTTAAAAAAAGAGTCTTTGAAGGGAATAAGACCCTTTCATACCCTTGATTTTAGATTTCTGGTCTACAATTCTATGACAGAAAAAATTTCTCTTGTTTTAAACCACAGATTTTGTGGTAATTTTCATGTCAGTCCTAGGAATCTAATACACTGCTGTACCAATTGACCCCAAAATCTAATGGCTTAACAAAATATATGTTCACTGGTTACTTACGTCATAGTCCCATGAGTTGAAAGGTGGGACTCTGCTCCATGAAGTTATTCACAGACCCAGCTTATGTTCATTATGTGGCTCTGTCATTGTCAAGAAGTGGTTTTCAATGTCTCTGCAAAAGGGAATAAAGAGAATGGAGGATTAGGAAGGTCTGCTTTTGTTTTTGTTTTTTGCCAGGTATGGAAATGGCATATATCACTTCTACTCACATGCATACTCATATGGCCAGGATTCAATCATATGCCCTTATGCTAATCAAAGAGATGTACGAAAAAAATTGTAGTCTTCCTGTGTGCCAAAAAACATGCATTTAGTGAACACATAGCACTTTCTTTGCCAAAGTTCATTCTTCCAAGATGAAGTATCAGTTTCTCTCTTACTTCTACATGTAGAAAACACTTATGATCCCTCCAATGAGGCAGATGACCTAAAGTTCATCCAGTCACTCTGCCAGCTCAAAATCTAGAAAATCTAGAATTTACAAAGGGTTCATTGTCTTTTCCACTGGGTCAGCATCTTACAACCTGAAAAGACTCTTTATTTGGCCTCTTCCCCAAAACTGAACAGTGGCATGATAACATTGTCATGGGAAAAGGTGAAAAATGGGCTCCACATAATAGACACTGGTGTAAAATATTCTGAAACCTGTTTGGTGAACATTGTAAAGAATATCTGTCTTGGAGGAAGGGAAGGTTCCTTAATTAAACCCTAATTCCTCACTCTGGGAGAAACTCCTCCTAGGGGGCGCATGGCTCTGCCATCTGAGAGGTTGCTCCTCGTCTAACATCCTCCTTGTGGATATCTGAGGTAGGTGTCGGTGAACAGGCCATTTGTGAAGGCTGCACAAATTTTGCACCCTGCATCTTAGCTTCATGATTGTTGTTAAAATTACCCCCAAATCCTCTAATGTTTTAAACTAAGCTCATATTTTTCTTTTTGGTCAGTAGAATTCTGTCACAAACAATATTTTCTGATCTATTTGTTTCACGTCAGTTCCTTGTGCTAATAGGCGCATCTAAAGTTCTTTCTTAATTATAGTTCACAAATACACTCATTTCCTCTATTCCTCAACTTTAAGTCTCTGACTCAGTGCTTAATGCCAGCTCCCTTGAGGATACCAGCCTTTTTAGGAAGGTTGGATCCCTAATTTGAATTTGGGCACAAAGCTGAGTCGCTTGGTTCAACTGAGAAGTTTCACTAGGTCAAAGACTTTCTGAATTCCATTTCTTACTATTTGGGATCTAGAAGGGAATAGCAAGGCCCCAAATTTCTAGAGTTTCACTTTCCTTTGTTTCTGCTTGCAAACCTAGCCATTTTTTTTTTTCTGTCTATGTCTTTCTTAGAACATATTACCAAACACAACAGAAACAACCAACGCATACTATTAATGGCTTTGTTTTCTAACCTCTTCCCCTAGATCAAGTTCAGTAGGCACAGGGTATAGATCAGAGTTCACGAAATGTGTTCAATAGATAGTATCGATCTCCAACCATCCAGCCTGGGATATCTGTTTCCTCATTATCTACCATCAGATCACTAAATATATTCCACACACGTTATGCTTCTGTCTTGGCACCACTTCAAGATTTCAATTTCTATATTATCCAAAATAAGATAACTACTGAAATAAACAGTCTTGAAATCTAGTGCTTTGCCAATAAGGTGTCATGTCACAGTCATTACAAGCCGCCCCACTTAGTAATTGAAGACCTAGACCCCTTCCATCTTCAACATGTCATTCCAAGAGACTGAGGTAGAGTAGTGAGGATGCAGGATCATGGATGAGGTTTTCTGGTTGGGTCTGGAAATAGTATACATCAATTCTATCCAAATTCCGTTAGCCAGAACTTAGAGATATATACCCAACCTAAGAATAAGAAATATTAGGCATTATAGTCTGCTTGTGTACCTAGAAAAATGAAATGGTTTAGGGGAACACATAGTATTCTTTTAAATCTAGGCTCCAGTATAATCCAATTCTTTTTCTCTATATCTAAACAGTCTAAGGTAGTTCCAGACTAGAGATTGGTACTAAGAATGGATCATGTCCTATTCATTTAGTCCTTCAGAGACCAGGCTCCCAGTAGTATTCCAGGTCACCCCGAGTTTTGATATTCAGCCAATAGATAGTAAAAGAGAGGGAATGATGCACATTCATTTTCTAAAATCAGGACCAAGAAATAATATACATTGTTTCCATTAATTTTATCTCATTAAGAGCTAGTCATACAGACCCATTTCAATGCCTGTGGGTCCCAGAAATGAAGTTTTTGGATGAGCACTAGCTTCCTAGCAATGATTTCACACTATAGCAGGAGTAATATTTGAGGGATAGAGTGTCACAAGGGGCCAAAGTGCCTAAATAAACGTGAGAGGAGTTTCAAGAAAGGAGAACACAGCAAGGCTGAGAGGCTTGCCCACTTTTTATTTTTGCCTAGGATTTGGGATTGACTGTTACAAAAGTAGTATGTTTTAGTTATTGTCTAAGTCTGTGATTACATGAATTAATGACATCAGTATTGTAAAGGATTAATTTCCCAACCTTGTTTATCTCATTGCCTCACTGTTTAGGTGAATGGGTGACTAGCCTCATAAATTAGCCATGGGTGTGCCGTCTAGTGATCTGGGTCTAAGTGCACAGTGAACCATTTTTTCTTTGCATTTTCTTTTATAAAATGTAAATAAATGGAACTGAGAATAAGACCCATGGCAGCAGTAAACACCTGCAGCTTTTTAAAAGAAATTTGAACATAATAAACCCACAAGGTCAACCTGTGGTCTGAATTCATTGGTAAACATAGCACCTATTGTCTAAGGCAAGCAGAATCGGCCTTAGCCACTCTACCAGTTAAGTTGTATATTTATCAAGAGTCTTAACTATTTTAAGAAATTACTCTGTATATAGTTGAAATATTGAAGAAATAAAGTTGTTTTGACTTTTGGAGGGGGAGATTTATTATAGGACATTTTTACCAAAAAAAAAAAAAAAACAAAACTTCTATAGAATTAGTTGAGGATAAAATGATTGTAAAGGTTGGGGAAAAGTATGTAAAAGTGTGAAAAATAAATCACCTAAAGTATTCTGCACTTTGAATGCTTTCAAAGTGTCTTTAATTTCTTATTTCACTTTAAAGAAACAGAAAATTATAGCTATAGAAAACAGGGGAAAGCTGTGGTTTAAGCAAGAAAAGTGATGAGAAATTCCAAGCAGGGACTCTCCCCCTGCCGCCCATAGTAGTAGCAGATACTGTGACGCTTAATGCTCCATCCGCATCGCTCTGCGTTCACCTACAGTTTCAGTAGACGGTACCTAGCACCTTTTCAGCGTCCCATATGAGGAACCTGAATTTCTCTGATTCTCCGCCTGAGGGATTTCCCTAGGAATATAGAAATTGTTCAGTCCAGGGCCAAGGCCATCTAAAACGTTAGGGATTTAATGCCCCTAGTGCAACTCGGATTCAATGAGGCATGGGAATCAGTGAATAAATATATAGCCAGCTTTTCCATCTTTTGTTAAGACAATCTGAGGCACCACACAGTTTCTCAGAGTGTCCCAAATGTGATTGAATTTCAGTTGCCACAGCTAAACCTACACCTTGATGGCTTTTCTCCCTTCTCTGAATCATTTCCCCTGCATCCTTAGTTATGCTCTCTGGGATCATTTTCAAATAAACCACTTGCACTTAATCCTCACCTCAGTGCCTGCTTTGTGGGGAGCACAACATGGGATACCTACTGAAAAGAAATTCTGGCCATATATGAAAATGTCTACAAATAAATAGATTCCTGTCTCCCTCTCTCTCTCTCTCTATGTCTGTCTGTCTATCTAGTAAAATTGTTAAAATAAATTCTTACCTTAACCGACTTCTTTGATAAACTTATCAACTTCCAGTACCAATCATGTCAGATCAGATTTCTATCAAAGATTTTTTTGAGATTTAAGCAAAGTGGCCAAAAACTCAGACTCTGGACTCAAATCTCAATCCTGCTATTTTTAGGAAATAAAATTTCTGACAAATTACTTATCCTTTCTGAACCCATTTTCTGTTTGTAAAATAGAGATAACTAATGATCGACATTAGTTTTTAGCTGAAGTTATCATAAAGCTTAAATTGGCTAATGTATGTAATAATACCAGTACTATTTACTTTGTAAATTGTTAGTAGATTGTTAGTTTTGACTTTTGAAGACAAATTGAGCCTCCCAAAATGCACACTGACTTGTATATACCAGATGAGCAAATGGATTTTTCGGAGCCTGTGGTACATGTCATAGTATTTAGGGACAGCAGTCAGCTTTCACTTCTGGGAAGATATTTGATAAAATACACCTAATTAAATGTATGTCAGAGGATAATTAATTACATCCTTTATTTGAAATGCAACAGGACATTATGGAATGGCTCTGGGAAGGCCTAAAAATCATTCTCTTTTCCTCTTTTTTTTTTTTTTAACTCTCACTCTATGCTTATTTTTCTTGGTCACTGTGGGAATCAATATATTCGACTTCCTTTTCAACCCCTAGATTTTATAGTTTACTGACATAGAACTTGATAAGTATATTTTTGTAGCTTTTATAAAACTATGCATTAACAACATGGGGCATTCACTTAATTTTTGCCAGTGAATATCTGCTGTTGGTTTAAATCAAGTATAATCACCAGCGCACACAATTTGGCTCTAAGTCTTTGCAAATTTTGGATATTGTACTGAGCAGATTTAGTGCAAATTCTGTATCATGCTGTTTATTATATCACATGGACATTTTTCTATGGGATTCACAAAATTATTTCAAAATGATAATGTCCCTGATCGCAAGGTATCTCAAATGAAGAGAACATTTATGGATTAGCATATAAAAGAATGCAGTTATATAAAGCCTAAAAAGTCACCATCTATTTCGGATGAAGCATTTATAGCTCATTTTATGCAAGCACTGATAGGAAAGTGCTAAAGTACAAGCACTAATCCAGGAGTGGTTTTGCTGTGTGGCAGAAATGTGCTAGTGAGAAAAAAAAAAATTAGGGGCAGAAAGATTAGCTTTCCTTCCTTTGTATTTCTTAGTCATGGGAATCTGTATTAAGAAAAGAGATTTCGAGAGCCTTTGAACAAGAAGAGAGAGGAAGAATGACATGACTGAACAACAGAGATGGCGAGCAGTGCTTCCTGAATGCTGCAAGCAGAACAATTGGAGAGACGAGGGAAGTCTGTGACAATCCAGTGGAATCACATAGTGTGTTTAAGTAAAGCTTCCTTTGCCCAAAATAAATGTAAAGAGAAAATTAAATTCTAACCAGATATTAGGTATAAAATGACTTTCCTTTACCATTTATTCTCATTCTCTGAAAGTGAAAAAACATCTCATGCACCTGCAAAATTGAAAGAGCAGACTATACTTTCTTTGTCTATTACACATTGATTTTTACACAAAAATAAGAGAAGAAGGTATTTAAATTATAACAAAATTGCAGTTAATATATTTTGATAGTCCTTGAGTAGGATATTTGGGAACAAAAAGTAGAAAGTTTTTCTTTAGGAAGATTGCAGCTCAGAGCAGCTAAGTTCTTTCTGAAATTTCAAAATTCTGGGTCATTTTAGGTAAGTCGCCTAAGCTAACCAATTATATTTTAAATTTAATGATAGCCTATCCTTCTACTCTTGGAAGCAGAGATACTATAGCTTATTTAAAAGTTCTTGCCTTATTAATAAATGCTAATTATGAGTAATGGAAGTCAAATTAGTTTTCATTTCTCAAATAGCTGTACTGTATTTGCAAAGAATTTTAAAGAAATTGAATTAATTTGAGTTTGTTTTAATTATAATTTGTTTTCATAACAGCCAACTGACAGGTGATACTTGCACATGCTTGAATTACATTTACAGTTAATATTTTCATGTTTGTAGCTGTATAAATTATTTTAGCTCAATAATAATATTTAGTCATAAAATAAAATATAAATACTTTTAAAACAGACTGAAGTTGTTTATTTTGTAAACCGATTATTACCTATTGGACGTGCCCTTAACATCCATGATATCTTACATTGAATCCAAATTACTTTGAATACTACTACTACTACATTTCATAAAGAGTTTATATTTTCTTTTCATGAATTGGGTTATATTTTTTCTCCTATTTCACTGCTTCTTCAATTATTATAAGTTATATATATTTACTTTCTTAAATTGTAGAACCTTAATAAGAAGGAAATTCATTTTTCTGGTCAACTTATCATATAGCTACTACCCAGGGGCAAATGTCTCCTCCTAGCTTTCAAAATAGAGTCTCTCATTGGACACACTGAATGCTTCTAGATATAGTTCCAGCTCTGTCCAGCAGAAATGCAGTGGGGCAAGTGGAGAAAAGTGTTACTGTCAAGGACCAGTTTCATGAAGGCCAATTATACATTTAGGGCTGGTCATCTGAAAGCTGCTGCTGCCTCTGCCTTTTTTGAAACTTCCTGGAAATAGTGTCTTATGGAGAGAAAAAAAATGAAATCTTAGGTTACGGGAGTTATAGGATATCTGGTTAGAGACTGTGGCATAAATCATCATTCAATTTCCTTAAATGTCACATGGTGTTTCTGGGGTTTCTAGGTATTTTTCTCAATCAACTTTTAATGATTAACTGTTTTCTGTACTAAACTGGATGATGCTTAGAAAGACTTGATTTCTGTCAAGGGACTCTAATTGATTTCTTATTCTAGTACTGTATAATAAAATCTCAATTCTGCCATTGATTAGCAAGGCGGGCCTTGAGTGGGCCTTGATTTACTGATCTATAATACTAGACTGGACGAATCTGCTTTTCAAGTAGAGTTAACATTTCTTACTGAATTAGGATCTCAATATGAATAAGTTTTTTACATGAATTACATTGACATTTATATCAACTTTCTTATCTTTGAGTTCTTTTCTTGTTTTTTTCATATCTTTGCTTTATCTACCCATTTCAGGATTTAGCCTTGATCAGATGTGTGAATACAGAATTGACAAAAAATATTGTGAAATTTGCTTTTCCCATAGCGTAGATATTTGACATATAATTTAGTAGTTCTAATAAGCACTTCAGAAAACTTCATCCTCCACCACCTTCTTCCTTTCCTCTTCCCTCTTCTCTTCCTTATCTAACTTCTTATATTTCTAAATAAGAGATTACCAGTAGGTCAGCTGATATTGTAATGTTTCCTAAACATTTTATTTACTTACACATTTTTGTAAGCATTCCCTGACCAGTGGTACAGAAGCTTAAATGGAGCACATGCTATCAGAGTTTTCTCTTTTGCTTATTGGGTCTTTCTTTGAAAACATTTTATTTGAATCCACAGATACATTTCAAAAGAATACCGCATAAGAGAAATCAGAAAACATTAACTGGATAGGAATATAATGTATAAATGTTTTACCTACAGACCTGGTAGAGCATAACAGTATGTATTACTTCTACTTCAGATGTATATGTCATTGCTTAGCAATTTGGACATAAATAATTTTAGGAATGCTTAAAATAGCCAAATAAAATAATTAAAAATAAAAAAATTAAAAAGATATTCCTTGATTTTCTTTATTTCTAAAATTGTTTCATTATTTTAACCAGATGGTATATGATAATAAGAATTTTTTTTTTTCCTAGGTGAGACTTTCCAATCTCAAATGTCTGCTAACAAAAAATTCCTTTTGTTTCTTAGAAGATAGTTTAAGTCTAACTCTCCCTGAAGTTTGCTTCTGGCACCTGCAGTGAGTATAAAGAATATATGTTTTTTGAAGACAAGAAATTGATATCTCTAGTCTATGCTGGGGCTGACTGCAGTGTCCTTACTTATGGGGTCAGCAAGGTATACTCCACTATCCGTGCTACCACCAGGCTTCAAGAAGTCACATCTGAGCAGCATTCACCACTCTCTGGAAGAAGGAATGGGCAATATTTAAGGACAAAAATATTGGAATCATGGTTGACACTGGATTCCCTTAATGAATGATAAAACTTCCTGGAAAAGAACTTTTAATAATCTTTTCATTTCTAACTTTCTTAGGCATTCAGGAAGTGTTGGTGTCACAGCCACTTCCAAATAAGAATTGTCTTTCCAATAAATGCCTTTCATTCTCTTCATGATGGCATAGCCAAAGGCTTTTATTATCAACACAATTTAATTTCATGAGATATAACATTGATAAAAATAAAGAGTCAAATTTTCTATCCACATGCTTTTTCAGGTCTTTACCATTTATCAGAATCTTATTTCATTTGAGACAAAAATAATTGTATGTGTGTTTCATTAGGAAGAAAAAGAAATGTGTTATCATTTTTTGATTTCTTTGTGAATATAAAATTAAATAGAGAGCTGAAATTATAATCTGGGAATTCTGCCAAAATTCTATTCTTGAGAAAAAATATTTAGTACATTGGTTGACTTCATTGTTTCCATTCATTCCACAGTTACTTTTCTACCCATATCACTTTTCTTGAATTGACACATATTTAAAGAAACTCTCTTTTCACAAGAGATAAATTTTTCTTTCTTAGTAGCTAGCTTTCAGGCATAGTACCATGTGCTTACCATTTACCTGAAAACTTGTCTATGAAAATAGGTATTTTTTGGCCAGGTGCAGTGGCTCACGCCTGTAATCCTAGCACTCTGGGAGGCCGAGGCGGCTGGATTGTTTGAGCTCAGGAGTTCAAGACCAGCCTGAGCAAGAGTGAGACCCCGTCTCTACCAAAAATAGAAAGAAATTGGCCAAACAACTAAAAATAGAAAAAATTAGCTGGGCATGGTGGCGCGTGCCTGTAGTCCCAGCTACCTGGGAGGCTGAGGCAGGAGGATTGCTTGAGCCCAGGAGTTTGAGTTTGCTGTGAGCTAGGCTGATGCCACGGCACTCTAACCCAGGTAAGAGAGTGAGACTCTGTTGGGCTACCAGTTTTCAAAAAAATGCTACCTCATGACGGTAGGATATTTACATTACTGGAAAAAGTTCTTGAATGTTATCGAAGTTTTATCAGTTTCTATCTGACAAGAAATAGCTTGGGTTGGCTATGAATGGAATGGGCCAATAACCTAGATAAACATCAGATAATACATGAGCCCTTAACTTATGAGATATGATAAAACATGTAAAGGTATGAAGGGAACCTATCTCAGTAACCTTCGAACCACAGAGTATTAGTTTTGAAAGATTAATCTTAATAGATTTTGAATCAATTTACACCATTTGCACACACAATGAGACAGCAAAGTACTTCTCTCTATTCTATTCATACTCTCTGAAGGTTAACTTTCAAAATATATGTGTACTTTGCACTTGGAGAGTTGTCAGATGATTTTGAGACTAGAAAACAGATTAGCTTTTAAGATTATATTTCCTATCCCACAGAGAGGGTTTACATTTAAGCAGAAAGTAGGGTCTTATATATAAAAACAAAAGAAATTTCATATTTTTATTTAATATAATTTGGAATGGTAAACACCAGAGATTGCATTAGCTAAGGCATAGGTAGAAAAATACTTTTTTAAAGTATTTAAATGTATTTTAACAAATGCTATGTTCCCAAATTATATTGAGTGTACAATTTAAAATACATGATTTTAAAGTCATGAAAATTATTCTGGGAGCATGTTTTTATGAAAATTCTTGAGTTCAGATTGTATGTTTTATGCATGAACACTCGCAGTGGCAAGCCAAAATGACTTATTAGAAAGGATGCATTCTCTGTAAGCACCTGAGCCTTCGGGTGATCTATGCTTTTGGTACAGCACTAGCTTAACTAGACGTGAGAGGGTTAGATATTTTGGGAAGTAGGGTCATTAGCATAATGTGAGTTCTTCTGAAGCAAGGGGAATGTAGGTGATCTAAACGCAATCAAGGTCACGAAGCAGCAGCTGATGTTCAAGTCAGCTAACATTCTTTTTGATTTAGGCCACCTTGATAGAAGGATGTTTTTTAAAATGTGTGTAACCATGTTAAGCCCATTACCAGATTATATAAGGAAAGGAATCATTATACCAGCAAATATGCTTTTGTAGAGCCTATCCTGTGAATGTTTGTGATTTCACACATGTGCAATTAAGAGAGCAAATAAGCCAGTTTAAAGAAAAGGCAAATTCACTGTCACAGTATGAAGTCAATCTCCTTAAAGTTCGTAAAATTCCTTTCTAAGCAATGATCCTTCATGACAGTGGATTAGGTGTGTTGTCTTTTCTAAGAGAGAAGCAGTCACAAGATACGATGGTTGCAGTATGATTTGTGAAATTTTTTTTAAGGAGCTTTCATAGTTAATAAATAAACCCAATTGTAACTCACCCACAAAACATTGTGACAATATAAAGTTGGTGACTGCTAAAACTCAGCAAGTTTGTAGTGTTTTCCAGTAGCTATTTTGGGCTACGTTATGAAGGGTGTGAAACAAAGATCAGTCAATCAAATCAGGGTGACATTCATTGATAAGACTTTTGAGAAGACTAAAGATAAGGTTTAAAGTGCAGTTCAATTATAAACCTGATTCAGAGAAATGATGTGAGTTAGCCTATTCGTTTTCACTCCTTGTCCTTTAGGTCAGACGTGGTTTGATGTGTAAGTCCAAAGTTGCAATTTGCAATTTAAAGAATTACTAATAGAAAATTACAAAGAAAGAATGGAAAATCCTAGCTTTGTACTTCTGCCCTCTGACATGGTCACGAGAAAAATATAATTTATGCCATTACCTTTAAGTAATATTGTATGATTATATCCCAGACTCGTATGAAAATTAATGATAGACATGGATATAATATTTGGAGGGAGGGGTTCAAATGTCCCCTGAAGCCTCTGTAAGGTTTATAAAATTTGCTTTAGAGGGAACTCAGCTGTAGACTATTCTTTCAATTTTTGTTTTTTTGCCTGAAAGATTCATCTGTAATTCCACACAATTTCATTTCTGGGCTCATATCAATTCTTCTAACCTTCTCTCATAGATCCTCTTTCCTAATCATTTCCATGGCTCTACTCTGGACACATTCCAAGGTTTCCACAACTCTCTTAGTAGTAGAGGCACAAGCACCGCTAGTGATCTTTTAATGAGCAAAGCTGAATGGAATCTCACTTGTTTTTCTCTCTGTTGCAACAACTCTGTGGGACTGTCAAGGAGAAAATAAATATTTGTTACTTTTGGTAATGAAAAAAGTATGTGTGACTCAGCAACACATGGGGAGCAGATGTGTTGAGTAAGAGCCCATTCCTGTGCATCAGACCTGTTTCTGGGTGAGGCTATAAATAGAGAAAAATCAGGGGAGGATAAACTGCATCTCTAATTCCGCCCAACTGCATTTAAACTAGAAATACTAAAGTTTGGGTTTCTGATGTAAGAATGATTCTGCTCCCTATAGATGTCTTGTCAACGTGTGCTTAAATGAACCAGGTAGCTGGAGAACAATTGTCCCTCCACTGCACCCCGACCCACAAAGGCAGTCTGAACAATGAGGGTGCTGGGGATGGTGAAACACATAGAAGTTCCAGTGGTGGGTATCTGGGTGTAGAAATTGCTAGATTTGTCTGATAACATTGATCATCTCTGCCATTTCATTCTAGGTGGTAAGATGAAATTTTGCCTTTCCCACAGGGGACAAATTGGACTTGCTTCAGCACTTTTCATAGGGGAGGGTACTGGGCTCCCAGGTGGCTAAGTAAATGCTTGTAAAAAACATTTTCTGCTGGATTGAAATTGGTTCTAGCAAGTTGGCTACATCTTTTCCCAGATAAAATTGTTCAGTTTCAGAGTTAGCAAGAAAGCTGGACTTGGATTAATAACTCTAAGCATTCAACTCTGTAGTTTACTAAAGGGTTGCTTTTTGGACAATAAGTACCCTTTTTGCATGTGTGAATTCCTTAGAAATAATTCACTTATGATTTTGCCATACGATTTTTTTCAAGTTCATGCTGATACATTGATAATTACATCAGAGGATTTTTTCATAATGTGTGTAAAAATTTAATGGAAAATATTTGCTCCTATCTCTTATAATTATATATTGCTCCTATCTCTTATAAAAACTGACTGAAAAGAAGGCAAGGCAATTTAAGAGGTCCTACAAAAAAAGCCTACTATATTATCATCTTCCTGAAGTCTAGAAGCCAGCTTTAGTCATCTTTGTATATAATAAAATTTCATTACATTGTGTAGAACACAGTATATGCTCAGTGTACACTTGTCAGATTATATTAACAATTCTTTTACAACTAGCTACCATCAGAATGAGATTTTGAAGCTTTCTCCCAAAACCTAATTCAGGAGTGTTCTTTGGCTCAAGCCAACTCTTGATTACTTCCTAAGGAAGTTTTCTTTAACTGTAATTATAACCTATGAGGAAAAAAACTGAGAAGCTTGAATATTGAAAATGACATTTTGTTGTGATGCCACAGCATACATTCTTTTACTTCAAAATAAAAACCTAGAGTGTTAACTAAATGAAATAGCTGTGGTGAGTATATTGTGATGGAACATATTCGCTTTTTGAACCCAATCTGTAACTGAAGCATTGTTTTGATATATGTACTGCAATGAAAAATTCATAACTAAAATTTTTTCTATAAGGTACTGCTTAGAACATGCTGATTAACTCTCATATTATTTAGGCAGGAGTCTCTGCTACAGGGTGGAATTAATTAGAGTGGCATTCTTTGCGTTTGCTCTCTCCTCCTGCTTTTTTATTTCTTACCTGATTGCCACAATTGCTCATTCACTGAAAATTACTAACACTTTGACCTTGTTTGAGAATGCCTTACTGATGGACATAGCAGGGACAGATAATTTGCAGAATGACCTAACTAAACTGCATTACGAGGAAATCTAGTGGCCAACTGTTGTCAGCAGCAGACACCTGAGTTATTATCCTAGACAAGAAGTTCTTGCTCCTCAGGCCAATGAATGATAGGCATTCTATAAGCTCTTTATCCAAATGCTATAAAGCTAAGGTTAATAAACCTTTGGGTAAACTGCGGTCGAGAATAAATTTGTTCCAGGAAAGTCAAGATAAAAAAAATACGCATTGTTTATAAAAGTAAGCTTCCCCTCTTATGTTTTACTGGTTTTTATAGCCTCTAATTTTTAGGCCCCATCTAATATCTTGAGTAAACTTCCTGCCTCCCATTTCACTACTCTTTCCTCTTTCCCCATTTATCTCAGGCACCAAACTCACCTGAATGAATATCCTTGTCTCATAATTTAATGTACCAGTTGACTGGCCTTACCCACAAATTTCCTATTTTCTTATTATATGGAAAAATATGAATTTAAGGAAACATAAGTATCCTGGAGGGAGCATTGTGTGTCCAGGGAATGGAATAGATTAAAAAAAGGATTTTGATTTTGATGTCCACACTCTCAATGTTACCCTAAAGCAAAAAGTATATATATATAAAATAATATGAAATAATTATACTTGTGTAAATTAATAACATACAGTATGGAGACATACTGCACTAGATTTATTGCTCATTAATATAAAGTGTCAAGTACAAATCCAAAGTTTCAGCAGCAGTTTTAATGATTGTTTTATTTTTCTCTTAAGAATAAATACCATGTTTCCTCACTGCTTCGTTCTTAGCCCAGTTTTATTTTAAGGGGTTGATATTTACTGAAACTCGCTGGTGTATACACATGCACTCTCTGACACCCCAATATTCTATGGTGTTAATGGTGTCATCGCCAGTTCCCTGTCTGTCTTCTGCCTTGTCCCAAACCAAGTCTTGCTCATGTTAAAAATTCTATAACTGCCATCATCTTAGAAATGTCATGACATTCATGGATCAATAAAATCCTTTCCCAGAGAGGATGAGAAATATATGAAAAGAGCTTACTAAATACAAATGGTTTCTTTTAAAGGTTCAATGGATGAATAAGAAATTTATATGAGAGTGATATCAGGAAAGCAGTGTTGGATATAGTAGGATGGGGCTGACAAGGTAGTTATAGCAGGCAGGGAATGGGGAAGAGAGGGACTTCAACTTAAGATGCCTGCGAGTCCCCTTCACCTTAGAGAGTATTTTCCTTAGAGAAGCACAAGTGGAAGGAAGAAGAAATTGGGATTGCAAGTGCAGAGGCTCCTCAGTGGCCATCACGTCTCTGCAGTTTACTAGGCCTTACCAAGACATAATGAGGTGCTTTGTATGCGCTGTGTGTGAGAGAGAAAATCAGCTCACCAAATGACTTTTTTTTTTTTTTTTTGGGGGCAGTGACTTAAAGTCAGGGGGCAGTTTTGTGAATTTGAGGAAACATAAGGATTTTGGAAGGAGCATTGTGTGTCCAGAGAATGGAATAGAAAACAAAAAAGGATTTTGATGTCTGCACTCTCAATGTCACCCTAGAGCAAATAAGGAAATGGAAGAATTGTGTTAGAAAGCCTGTGACATCAGAAGGATGAGCAAAGCAATTTTACAGTTATAGTTAAAAAATCATTAAAGTCTGATGTTTAATAGGTAGCTAAAATGAAGAAGGTAAGCAGAATGTCAAGGTTCTTTTAAAGAGCTTAAAGATTACAAAACAAATCAAAGGTTCTGGCAGCTTCTCAGACACTTGCAGGCTGGAGAATTCACAGAGCAACAAGGTACGCAGGGTTTCTCTTTTTTCCTTTCCTTGAACAAAAACAAATTTGAACAGAAGGGGTACAGTGTATATAGCAACAATTCTGTCAGATATGCCTGATGAGATCTTTTAAAACTTACCCATTTTTTGAAATCAAATTAAAATATTATAGCCTATTACCTTTTATGGATTTCAATATGTAAATTCAAATAAATACGTTTTTTTCAAAGATGTATTATATAAAAGAGTCAAGGTCAACCAAAGCCATAAACCAGTCCTATAATTCAACAAGGTTTTCTCCAAGAGGAAAAATTAATATCTTATAGTTATATCCCAAACATTATAAAACTCATGCCCTCCTACTTATATATTATTGATTAGCGATGTATTACAAATTAATTTCTAGAGTGATGGAAAAAGTTAGAAAATTAGGCCAGGTGTGGTGGCTCACATCTGTAATCCTAGCACTTTGAGAGGCTGAGGTGCGAGGATTGCTTGAGGCCAGCAGTTAGAGACCATCCTGAACAAGAGCAAAATCCCATCTCTACAAAAAATAGAAAAATTAGCCAGACATTGTGGCACGCACCTGTAGTCCCAGTTACTCGGGAGGCTGAGGCAGGAGGATAACTTGAGCCCAGGAGTTTGAGGTTGCTGTGAGTTATGATGACACCCCAAGCTAGCCAGGTGAGAGAATGAGACCCTGAAAAAATAAGTTAGAAAATTAACATTTAAGTTTTCAGGATAACATACATATAGATAGAAATTTTGCTTTTCTGTCATCCAGTAAGTGGAAGTATTTTTAATTTTGAAAGAGTGTCTAAAATTTGTAAGTTTTGAAATTTTATCAATGTAAGAGCTATTTCTTATCCCTTGTTTCCTTGTTAAAAATAAAACTAAGAAATTATTGCTTTAATACTATTTGAAGTAATGATACAAACTACAAATGAGGAGAATGCACATAATTGTGTATAATATGAAAAATAGAAGCATTTAATTTTGATAGTTACTTTGGTATATTTTGCCTCTTAACTTGATTAACCTGGGAGCTACAGTATATTTCCAGAATACCCTCCTGCCAATGAGTCTGGTTCAGAGTTGATAAAATTAGGAACTTATGCAAAGTTGGGAAGGTGGATTTCAGGGAGCAGCTGTTACTCTCTGAAGGTCATTTTGTTGTTAGATTTCATTGTAGGCAGATACAGAGCTGCATGGTAGATTGTAGTTTGTCTTTTCTTTCCTCTGATAGGTGTCCTGTTCTTCTCAATTACTATCTCTGTTGACCAACAGTGGGTCCATATATACCCCCAGATATACAGCTGTGGGCCCAGTGGGGAGGTAGCTATACAAACTACACAACTTCTTGCAGGTCTCCCATGAGCTTCCCCTTGGTGGCCCCTTTATGGTTACAAGTGGTTGGTTTAGTAGATCGAGTGGTTGGTAACTCTTTCTCTGAACCTCCCATCTCCCATACCCAGTGTTTACTTCCCCAGCTTCTCCCACAATTGCATGACATATTTGAAAATAATATTATCAATATTTCTTTATTCAAGTCTGAATAAACATAAGTAGTTTATTAGCATGCAGATATTACTTTCTATTTCAGTTGCCATTTTTTACTCCATATTTTTATTTTTCCATGCATTTCAAAGTACCTTATAATTCTAAATTGTTATATACCAAGTTCTTCTTACAGACACTTTTGTTCACTAAGTTCGTGACCTTGTACTGCAGTCTATGTAGAACCGGATATTTAGACATCTTTCTGCTTAAACAAATTGTGTACAGGTCAGCATTACTTCAAAGTGAATGTCAGCCTGTCATGCAGATACTTGTTTTGGGTAAATTGGAGACTACTATTATTTTTTAAAAAATAATTTAGACAATACTGATCAAACTTCTCAAAAATCTATCGGTGCACTGGAAATTCTGTGCTATCACAAACATGCCATTTGTCTCAAAGGGAGACAGGTCTGAGTCACACACAATCATCTTCCTTAAATTTTGTTGAATTTCTTGTTCATCTTTGTCACATATGCATTCCTTGAACAACATCAAAGCTACACCATTCAATGTGATAAATTGTGTGTAGGTTTTATAGCACACAAGAAGGTTCATTCTTTATTGACAAGAATTTGTTCTCATTCTTGTAGGAACATGCGCTATTGACTCAACATCACTAGGACTGGCATTGAGTCCATTGGTAAGAGTATCAGTGACTTAACCACTTTAATAGAATTCCTAAATGAAAAATTGATAGTATTGCAAATTTCTGAAGAGATTTAATAGATGTTTTTGTAGATCTTAACTCAAGTTTTAAAGCTACAAATTTGTGCATTTTATATAGCTATGATATAATGAGATGAATGAAAATCTGCATATTAATAACTATAAAAGCTTTCAAATTGCAACTTTTCTGTGAACTCCCAGAGATATGTAATCCTCTCTTCTATGGAGTTGAGCTTCTCTTCTGAGGAACTGGAAAACTAGGAGAAAGATTTGTGTTATAGTATTGATAATAAAAAGAAAACTCAGATCCTAGAAGCACACTTACATATGATCCAGATATAGGAGTTGGCAGACAAAAACTTTAAACTAATGGTGACTGCAATATTAAAAATTGAGAAATACATGAACAAAAATTAGTATAAAAGAGAGACTATTTCAACAAATTACATATATATATCTATACACATGTACATATCTGTATCTATATCTACATATATGCACATATGTCTCAGGTGGACAGTTCATAGTTTGAAAATATTATATAGAACTAAAGAACTCAAGAGATGAGTTTAATAGCCAATTGCACAAAGCAGAACACAGGATGAGTTAATTCAAAGATAGGTCAATAGAAAATACTGAGTGCAGACAGAAAAATAATAAAAAGTAAAATAAAAAAATAGAGCAGCATAAAAGACACATGGGTATATTAAAAGCTTCAGTATGACTATAATTGGAATCCCAGAAAGAGAGATGAGAGAAAATGTGTCAGAGATACTATTCAGAGAACAAGTACTTGAGAATTTTTAAGATTTGGCCGATGATATAAACCTATCCATTCAAAAAGCTAAACAAATCCCAGGCAGGACAAATACAGGGGGAAAAAAAAAACCCACACAACAAGAAGAACCCGCCAAAAATCATCATAGTAAAATTGTCAAAAATCAAATGCCGAAAAGAAAGGAAGCATCAGGGGAAAAAAAAAGACACAGGGTTTGCAAGAGAACGCCAGACCAATAACTGACTTTTTAGAAAAAAATGAAATGGTATTTCTAGAAGAAGCTGTCAGCTAAAATTCCTATACTCAAAATATGCTCTTCAAAATTAGGATAAAATAAATTTTGAGACAAACAGTATGGAGGCAATTTGTTATCAGCAGACCACCACTAATGGTGATACTAAAAGGAAAAGAAAAATGATCCACTGTGAAAATGTGGAAGTGTTGTAGGGAATAAAAAACACCAGAAAAGATAAATATATAGGCAAATATAAAATACTATAGACTATCTAAAACGATGATTATAATATCTTGCAGGTTAAATTATATGTAGAACTAGAAAGTATGACTCTAATAATATGAAAGGTAAGAGAGATAAGTGTAATTTAAAAGTTCTGTGTTCCCAGGTAGTATTAGGAAAGTAGTAAGAATAAAAATTTTATTAGCTCATAATAAGTCAATGATGCATGCTGTAATATCTAGCATAACTATTACAAGAATAGTAAAAGAACAAATAATCACATTATTTTAAAGAAACAAAAGAATAAAAAATATTGATTTTATCCAGAAAGAAGGTAAGAAATACAAAGAAACAAAGCAGATAAATTAACTAGAAACAAATAGTAAAAGCGTAGATATAAACCAACCTCTAATTATATTTTATGTAAATGGATAAAATACTCTATAAGTAAAGACTATTCAGGTTGTAATTTTAAAAAGACAAAAACTACATTCTCCTTACAAGAGAAATATTTTTTAAATGTCCAATTGTTTTGAAATAAGCAAAATATTTTTAATATAAGAACACAGAGACCTTAAAATAAAGGAATTGAAAAGAAATACATCATTAAACCCTAAACAAAAATAAGCTGGTTCAGGCATACTAATATTAGACAAACAAATTTAAAAGCAAGAGTTACTAGAGCTAAGGAGAGAAAATTCAAAACAATAAAGCGGCTAATCCAACAAGAAGATATCACAGTCTTAACTACATACGTTACCAAAAACATAGTTTCAAAATATACAAAGAAAAAGTTGATCAAACTAACAGGAGAAATAAACAAATCCACTATTATACAGGGTTTTCCAAAAGTCTCCATACAAAAGAAAAATTTTATAAAGTTTAGTAATAAATATTTTGTAAATAAAGGTACATTTAGCTACATTTTCCCATTTTCTCTATGTATGGTAACTTTTGGGAAACCTTGTATTTGGAGATGTTAACATACCTCTCTCAATGGCTGATAACAAGGCAAAAAAAATTAAGCATATAGCAGACTTGAGCAACACAATTAACGCATTAATCTTAATCGGGATGTGTGCGTGTGTGTGTATGTCTGTATATTATATACATATATGTATATATACATAAAATGGCAACTAAAAATGACAGAATTCACAAAATTTCTTCAAGTGCACATGAAACATTTACTAAAATTGCCCACTTGCTACCACAAACAAAGTCTCAACAATTTTTAAAGGATTGAGATAACACAGATTATATTGCATGACCACATGGTATTACTAGAAAAAATAACAAAAAGGTAACTAGAAAAACTCCCTGGAAATCATACAATATACTTGTAAATAATTCATGAGTCAAGGGAGAACTTAAGGTCAGAAATGTAAATTATTTTGAATCAGATATAAATGATGATACAGCATATTAAAACTTGTGAGACACAGATAAAGCAGAACCGAAAGGTAAATTTATAGCCTTAGAACTAGGTAAACAATAGCACTTCAAATGTAAGGGAAGTAAAAGAAAAGAACCAATAAATAAAAGAGCAGAACAATCAAAAAAAAAAGTCTAAACTTATAATAAAGTCAACATAGACACAACTAATTCTTTGAAAAGATTAATAAAATTTCTCTAATCTTAAAAAGATTTAGATTAAGAGAAAAGAGAAAAAATATAAGTTACCAATATCAAGAATTAAAGAGGTCAAGATCCCAGTTTTTATTCTCATCAAAATGACAACAAAATATTATGAATAAATGTACATGAGTAAATTTGAAAGTACTTATTAAACTTCTAGAAGAAGAAATTTTAAAAACATCTATACAGTCTGCTATGAAAGAATTACATCTGCTAGTAAAAATCTTCCCACATTCCAGGACTAAATGACTTTCTTTCAACTATTGAAGGAAAGAAATAACATTCATCTAGCTCAAACAGTTTCAGAGATTAGAACAAGATTGAGGCTGTAATAACTTAATTCAAATGTGTGACAAAGAGATTATGAAATGAAAATGTTAGGGATTTCATTCTCATAAACAGAGATATATAGACCTATTTGAAGATGACATGATTGTGTATAGAGAAATTCCTAAATAATCTGTAATTGAACTGTAATAAATGATAAATGAATTTATCAAGTTTGCTAGATACAAGTCAATGTGAAACTATTCCATTGTATTTCTATATTGCACCAACAAATAGAAAATAAAATGCAAGATTGTAGCATTTACCACACCATAAAAACATCAGATACCCTGAAATGAATATAACAAAAATATGCCAGAACTATATGCTGAAAAGTATAAAACATTAATTGAGGAATATTTAAAACATAAGTAAGTAAAGGGGTATAACATGTTTATATTTTGAAAATCTTATTAAGATTTTAATTTCTTCCTAAATTAATTTAAATTCAATACCACCTCCATTTTTTTAAGAAATTGACAAGCTGATTCTAACACTTATGTGCAAATGTGAAATATCAAAGGTAACCATGGAAAACTTGAAAAAGAAAAATGAAATTTAAGAAATTATGCTATCAGGTATAAATACATACTTTAAAAGCTATAATAATTAAGGGAGTATGTTATGGACAAAATTATAGGAAAATATACAACAAAATAGTACCTACAAGCAGGCCTGTACATACAATATATAATCACTTGTTTTATGCCAAAATTAATTTTCAGGTTCATTGATAATATGATAGTGTTTTTAATAAGTAATGCTGTGTCAGCTGGGTACCTATATAGAAAAAATATATATCTGTATTTTACATAGACACAAAAATTAATCCCCAATAGATTTTTGATGTAAATGCTATCAGTAAAATAATAAAAGTTTTAGAGGAAAACAGAACATTTTTGTGGTCTTACTGTAAAAAAGATACAAAAAGTGTTAACAGTAAAAAAGGATAACTTATAAAATGTTACAATGAAGAAATTCCATTAATTGAAAAATATTGCCCTCTTCCACCCTGTGAGAACACAGCAACAAGGCCCCATGTATGAGGCAGACAGCAAGTCCTCACCAGACACCTGATCTGCTGGTGCCTTGATCTTGGAGTTCCCAGCCTCAGAATATATTTCAGATACAGGCAGGTAGGCAGTCTGGAATTGACAACACCAGCAGCAATTACTGAGAAGACACTCTGTAAGTATATGCTTTGTTTTGTTTTGTTATCTTCAAATACCAAAGGCAAATAATGAAGTGTTTATGAGAGGTGAGAGATGATCCCTCACTCCTTTTCATGTTGATGAATTCCTGCATAAGTAAAAGAGATGATTTAAGCTATTAAGTAAATATGCAGCAGTTCCAAATACATCTCCCAGAGAAATGGAGGTGGGTATAGGCGGAGAATGTGAGAGGAGAGAGGCAGGGAAAGATTTGGGGTGGGCCAGTGTTGATGGGGGAAGGCAATTTCAACTTCATGTCTTGTCCTGGTGTGTGAGCGGTGAAACATAGAAATGATTTTGTTTTACTTTAGATTTTTTTTTTCCTAGTGAAAAGGATATTTTATAAAATGACATGGAGGTAAAACAAAATACCATTAGAAGAACTAAAAAGCAACTCAAATAGTCAAAAACAATTATTATAAATAGGCTATTTGACAAATCTGTTCAGAATAGATTTTAAAAAACTGCTCTAAGACAAAGACAAATAACCCATGTGAAATTGGGGAAAAGACTTGAAGAGAAACTTTATGAAAGATATCTACATGAACATTATATTTTAAACTTTACTACTTATCAGAGAACTATAAAGTAAAACTCCCCTTCATCACAATTGGGCAGAAATGGATAAAACAATGAAGTATTGGAGAGAAAGTGGGTCTGCTGAGACTCTCAACCCCTGCTAATGGAAGAGTAGATTGGTTTAGCCACTTTAGAGAACTGTTTGATAGTATCTACTAAGGTTCAATACAAGCACCATGCTGTTTTGGTTATGATGGCCTTGAAGTATAATTTGAAGCAGGTAATGTGATGCCTCTAGATCTGTTCTTTTTGCTCAGGATTGATTTGACTATTTGGGGTATTTTTGGTTTTGTATGAAGTTTAGGATTCTGTTTTCTGGATCTGTGAGAAATAACGTTGGAATTTTGATGGGAATTGCATTGAATGTGTAAATCACTTTGGGCAGTATGGACATTTTAACAGTATTGATTTTTTCCAATCCCTGAACATGGGATATTTTTCCATTTGTTGTATCATCTATGATTTCTTTCATCAGTGTTTTGTAGTTCTCCTTGTAGGGATCTTTCGCCTCCTTGGTTAAGAATATTCCTAAGTATTTTACTTTTTTGTAGCTACAGTAAATGGTATTGAGTTCTTGATTCGAATCTCAGCTTGACTGTTATTTGTACACAGAAATGCTATTGATCTGTGTACATTGATTTTGTAACCTGAAACTTTACTGAATTTATTTATCAATTCTAGGAGTCTTTGGTAAAGTTTTTAGGGTTTTCTAGGTATAAGATCATATTGTTGGCAAACAGGGACAGTGTGACCTAATTTGGATGCCCTTTATTTTATTTCTTTCTCTTGCTTGATTGCTTTGGCTGAGGCTTCCAGTACTATGTTGAATAGAAGTGGTGACAGCATGCATTCTTGTCTTGTTCTGATTCTTAGGAGAAATGCTTTCAATTTTCCTCCATTCAATATGATGTTGGCCATGGGTTTGTTATATATGGCTTTTATTATTGTGAGGTATGTTCTTTCTATGCCTAGTCTATTGAGAATTTTTATCCTGAAGAGGTGCTGAATTTTATCGAACGCTTTTCTGCATCTATTCACATGATCATATGGTCTTTATTTTTGTTTTTGTTTATGTGGTGAATTGCACTTATTGATTTATATATGTTGAACCATCCTTATACCTGGGATGAATCCCACTTGATCATAGTGGACTATCTTTTGGATGTGCTGTTGAAAAAAAGTAGACATAGACCAATGGAACAGAATAGAGAACCCCGAAATAAAACCATGTAGCTACAGCCAACTGATTTTTCCCCACACCCTGGGGAAAGGACAGCCTATTCAATAAATAGTGCTGGGAAAACTGGATAGCCACATGCAGAAGAATGAAACTAGATCCTTATCTCTTACCATATGCAAAAATTAACTCAAGATGGATTAAAGACTTAAATGTAAGCCCTGACACCATTCAAAATCTAGGAAAAAAACATAGGAAATCTCTTCTAGATATTGGCTTAGGCAAAGAATTTACGAGTAAGACCCCAAAAGAAAATACGGGAACAACAAAAATAAATAAATGGGACTTAATTAAACTAAAAAGTTTCTGTACAGCAAGGGAAATAATCACCAGAGTAAACAGACTATCTATAGAATGGAGAAAATAATGCAAACTGTACATCCAATAAAAGGCTAATATCCAGAATCTACAAAGAACTCAAACAAATCAGCAAAAACAAACGAACAAACAAACAAAAAACACAAAAAAACATACACACAAAAAACCAATCACCCCATCAAAAAGTAGAAAAAAAAATGAACACAAATTTCTCAAAAGAAGATAGACAAATACGCAACAAACATATGAAAAAATGCTCAACATCAATAATTACCAGGGAAATGCAAATTAAAACCACAGTGAGATACCACTTTACCCATGTGAGAATTGCCATTATTAAAAAGTCAAAAACAATAGACGTTGGTGTGGATGTGGTGAAAAGGAAATGCTTGTACACCGTTGATGGGAATGTAAAATTGTACATCTGCTATGGAAAGTAGTACAGAGATTCCTGAAAGAGATAAATATAGACCTACTATTCAATCCAGCAATCCCACTACTGGGTATCTATGCAAAGGAAAAAGAAATCATTTTATTAAAAAGACACCTGCACCTGAATGTTCATCACAGTACAATTCATAATTGCAAAGATATGGAGTCAACCCAAGTGCCCATCAACTGAGGAGTGGATAAAGAAAATGTGGTATGTATACATCATGGAGTACTACTCAGCCATAAAAAAGAATCAATTAATGTCTTTTGCAGCAACTTGGATGGAACTGGAGACCCTTATTCTAAGTCAAGTATCTCAGGAATGAAAAAACAGATACCACATGTTTTCACTTATAAGTGAGAGCTAAATGGATATATATGATCATAAAGAGCTGTGATGACATTGGAAACTAAGATGGCAGGGGGGGAAGGGGAGGGATTGAGGGATAAAAACCTACCTATGGAGTACAATGTACACTATTCTGGTGATGGGTACATTGAAATCCCTGGCTTAAGCATGATGTAATTCATCCATATAACAAAAAATACTTGTACCCCCTACATTTTTGGAAATAAAAAAAGTTTCATATGTTTCTAGCTTATGGCTCAGTTATTCCTCCTATGTGTATACCCCCCAAAATGTACACACGTACTTATTCCAAAATATAAACTCTAATAGTGTGTTACCACTAATAATAATAAAAACCTAAAAACTACCTAAGTATTCATTAATGGTAGAATAGATATGGCATTATAGTCCCATAACAGGATGATGGTATAGTCCCATAATAGGATGATGGTATAGTCCCTGATAGGGTACTGTACAACGATGATAGTTAAAGGACTACAACTACATACAACAATATAAAAAAGTCCCTGTTTAATCAATCTGAAGACTCCATAAGTATTTCACATTAATTTTGATGTTATTTGTAAGATAGATACGTATATCTCCTATCAGATTGAATAATTCAAATTTATTTCTAATTTTTAAAATTAGAGATATATACTAAATTTAAAAAACAATTTGATTGAATTATAATGTACATACAGCAAATTACACAAATTACAATGTGATGCACAACTCACTGAATTTTCACAAAGTTAAAACCCCCGAATCAAGAAGCATAATGTTATCAGGGCTCCAGTGGCCTTCTCCATGCCCTGTTTCTTTCACTGCCCATTACCTGCATCTGCCAAGGATCATTGCTATTCTTACCTCTAACATTATATGCCATTTTTGACTGTTTTTAAACTTTATGTAAATGTAATATCATATTTATTTGTGTTTATGACTTCTTTTGCTCAACATTACATCTGTGAAATTCATCTATGTTGTTGCATGTGTCTGTAGTAGTAACAATATGGTAAATTAAAATCACATTTTTTTCTAATATCTGTTCTTGAATTCTTATGATGCTCTCATTTCAGTTGTGATGTACTTTTTGTACACTGAAAGAATAAGTTTTCTAATTTTAAGAACTTTTTCATCTTTCTTAAGAAATCATACCTAAGTGTCATTCTGCCCTTATGAGATTTTCACATTAATGTAATGCCCACTGAACAAGATGAAATCTCTCTTGAGTCTTAGGCACAGGCTTCTAAAGAAAGAGATTATTTCTTTAGTTTTAGAGAACTTGTGCAAACATACCTTGGAGATATTGTGGGTTTGGTTCCAGAGTATTGCAATAAACCAACTTTTAAAATAAAGTGAGTTACAAGAATTTTTTGGTTTTCTCAGTGCATATAAAGGCTTTGTTCACACTATAGTCTATTGTGTGTGCAATAGCATTATGTCTGAAAAAAACAATGTACGTACTAAAATGTGCTAAGGATCATCTGAGTCTTCACCAAGTCATAATCTTTTTATGGTGAAGGATCTTGCCTCAATGTTGACGGCTGCTGACTGATCAGGGTAGTGGTCACTGAAGGTTGGGGCAGCTAAGGCCATTTATTAAAATAAGATAATAAATTTTTCCACATGGAGAAACTCTTCCTTTCATGAAAGATTTCTCTGTAGCATGCTATACTGTTTGATAGCATTTTTCCCACAGTAGATATTCTTTCAAAATTGGAGTCAGTTCTCTCAGAGCCTGCCATTGCTTTGTCAACTAACTTTATGGAATATTCTAAATTCTTTGTTTTCGTTTCAACAATGTTCACAGCATCTTCACCAGAAACAGATTCGATGTCAAGAAACCACTTTCTTTGCTCATTCATAAGAAGCAACTCCTCATCTGTTCAAATTTGATTGTGAGATTGCAACAATTCAGGGCCATTTTCAGGTTACACTTCTAATTGTTTTTCTCTTGCTATTTCCACCACATCTGCAGTTACTTCCTTTACTGACGTCTTGAACCCCTCAAAGTTAGCCATGAGGATTAGAGACAATTTTCTGGAGAATATATATATATATATATATATATATATATATATGAGGGTGCTACAGGCATTTAATGGATAGCAGTCTGAGGTGCTGCTGAACATCCCACAATGTATACAGGAATACAGGATAGCTTCTAACAACAAATAATTATTTGGTCTAAAACATCAGTGGTGCCAAGGTTGAAAAACATCAGTGTAGACCATTTCAATTTCTGTAATTGTTAGAGGTCTTTTATTGAGCTATATTTGCAAGTTGTCGTTTTCTAAAAATTTAACTTTTAATTAAATGTTCGTATTCATTAGCTAACTTTGTTCTTAGTCTTTTCTTAGTATTTTTAATCTTTGCTATAATTGTATCACTGTTTGCTATTTATTGTTAATATTGTCTATATGTGGGTGTCTACACTAGCTTATGCCATGTGCTAAAACCATTTTAATCAAACCGGTACTGTTGCTTATATTAATTTTGTAATTTAAGGACCGTGGAGTCTGAAAGTTTGATTTTGAACTTTAAATCCATATTAGGCTCAGGACTATTTTGAATACTCAGATATGGTTTTTTATTCTCCCATATTCCAAGAAAAGTATATTTGTAGTATCTCTTTATCTACAAGTGTCTACTCTTTTACTGAGTGTGAGTGTCTCAGCTTCATGAGGGACTATCACTAATAATTCTTTGTCTCTTTTAGACACAGAGGATTATTCTCATCTAGATGTTAAAATCTAAGATCCTTTATTTGTTAAGGAAAGGAATTAACTGTACCCCATTCTACCCCAGCCAAATTATCAGCTTATGTAGTTCCTCCGTTACTTTTAGTTCTCTTTCCAATTTTGCTTTCTAAGGATTTCTCACAACCATAATTTAAATATTGGCTATGTGATTCAAAGTATGCTATAAAATTTTATCCCATATTTCTAGCTGTTTGGTAGCAGCTGAGTTTTGATATTATTTTGATCAACATATTGCTGGAAATGGGAGTCACATCATTATTTAAAATAAACATTAGCATTTTCATAAATTATTTGAAGTAAGCTTATAATAATTTTGACTCAATTTATATTTGTCATGTTACATGTCATTTCAAAAGTGTTTTTTGATTTTGTAATATATAGCTACAGTAATGAAATAAAGAACATAACATCTATGAAATATTTTTTGGGTTCGAATACTTTTCTTAATGTTGTAGGACAAAAAAGATTCATTGTCAGGTCCTATTCATTTTCTTATGTCAAATAAAGAACATATGTAAATTACCTGATATTGAAGCTTTTCTTTTTTTAACTCTTCTGGAGAAGTTCCCATGGTAGTAGGCAACTTCTACCTTATGGTGAATTTTAATTGGTTTTGGAAAATACAAACAATGATAGACTTTTTTTTGCTATTTAATCAATTTATTTCAAGATTAAAAAATTGAGTTTCTTGTATCAGTTAAGGATTTTGAGTTACCAGCAACAGAAAATTAATCAATAATTTAAGAAAAAATGAATGAATTTAACTAATGTGTGCTAGCTCACTAAAGTAAAAAAAAAATTTGAAGAAGTAGTCTTGGAAAAGTCAAGAATCATAGCAATTTTAGGCATTTAGGTTTTAAGAAGTATTGCACAGTCTCTGCAGAATTCCCAGGATGAAATAGCACCAACTGTTTTCAGTCTTTGTCGTTTGCATTGATTAAAATTCTTGGGAGATGGAGTCAGACTGACCTAGCTTTGGTCATATGCCCATCTCTTTCTATTGGGAGCAGAGAATCTTTACTGAAAGCTTCACAAGGATTCAAAAAGGTAAGGACTGGTTTCTGTATCAGTCAGATATAGTGACAGTGATACTGCATAGCAAAGAACTAAAAAATATTACTGTCATATACCAATAAGTGATTATTGTTTGTTCATGTTATGTGGGTTAGCTGGGGTTTGGCTGATC
Source organism: Indri indri (assembly GCA_004363605.1). Taxonomy (NCBI): domain Eukaryota; kingdom Metazoa; phylum Chordata; class Mammalia; order Primates; family Indriidae; genus Indri; species Indri indri. The sequence goes on from RJWJ010005744.1 coordinate 51,456, forward strand.
TTGGCTGAGCTCACCCCAGGTGTTTTGGCTCACCTTCATGGGTATCTCATTGCTCTGGGGTCCGTGTGCTGCCTGGAGCATCTTCTGTTCATGGCAATGGCTGAAGAGCCCTGGGGGCAATGGTATAGGTACATTGAAGCCTCTGTACCATGTCTGTTAACACTCCATTGATCAAAGCAAATAACACAGCCAGTCGCAATATCACAAGTTAGGGAAACACACTTTGCCCACTGTTGGAGAAACTGTACAAGGCATAAACACAAGAAGGGTAAAAGATTGGGAATTAAAAGACAGTTTCCTAAAGGGAAATCTGTGTGCTTTATCAAAAGATGGACAAGAAGGTATTTGACTGGGACAAATTTCATATGTGCACCACAATGTCTAAGATATGACCTAACAAGGGCATTCAATAAAAAAGTCAATATGGGCAAAATTGGGAAAGTTGATTTTCATTAACTGCATTTTGGGAAAGAAAAACAGTTTATTTCTTTTCAGTCTTTCATAATTTAATAACATAACAAAGGTATTTTTTTTTACCTTCTTTGAGTGGGAGAATCTGGTAAAAGAATTTTCAAAGGACAGGGCTGAGCCTAGAGGGCAACAGAATACTTTCTCCTTTGTTTCACTCGTACAACTTCCCTTTGTTTGATAAAAATTATACTGAAGAAATCAGACTAAGATGTATATTATTTCAGTCATAATCGAGAAAAGGAATGTTATTTATTTTAGGGGCATCTGAGATACAAGCTTGGAGTCTCTTCACTAATTAATTTTGTCACCCATTTTCCACTCTGCTTTGGTTTCCTAGTTTATAACGCTATACATAAAAATCACAGGGCCATTCTACAGAAGTGAGTTGTGAAAAAATGGCAGTTTACATTTACGGTAAGGTGTGGCTATCTATCCCCGAAGGGCAGTATTTCAAGAATTCTGTGAGGCGAAGGAAAATAATCTAGGACTTAAGGTGGGGAAGGATGGAGAAGAAGAAAGGTGTAGACAAGCACTGAGGTGTGTACCCCTTCAAGGAGAAAGCAAAAATCTTAAATTCTTATAAATTTATATTCTTCTAAATGTCCTTAGATTATAATAAATTAAACCATTATACATTTACTCAATAGTGTCTTAATTGCCTAACTTCTGTATACTTGAGGTGTGTTACTCTTACTCAAACTTTTCTACTTTGGACATGTTGTTTATCCACCATTCCCAGAGTAATGTGCTTCTTCCTAAAAAACTTCTTAGATGTCTTCTCCCCTTAGTCCTCCATTACTTGCAATCTGGACCTAATGTCTATGACAGGGTGTAGCACACTATGTGTGCTCTTTAATTTGAGGGGGGAAAAAGCAAAGCAGAAAGAAAAGTGTCCATTTACAATGTACTTTGAAAGGAAAACATATTCCACAAGTGCCCATCTGTGGAAAACCCAAGTTTTCCCAGGAGTGCACAACACTGTATACAATTAGAGGAGAGGACTTGGCAGTGGATTTTCATTTTAGACATCCAGAATTCTTGTTTGTTGTGATGATCTCCTCTTGGGCTTGTCTGCCTCTTCGTTCTTCTGGGCATGACAGTGATATCAGCTGAATTTTATTCCAACTCTTCTCCTGAAATTGGAAAGCTTTGTATTTCCCCTTGGCTCCAAGGATCAAATTTAAATGCTGTTTCAGCCTCTTGCTGCATAGGGAGCCTGCGGGATATATTCTGTCTTTGCCATGGAGAACAGGCCTCTCAAGCATGTGGTAGAAAACCTAAGGGGGTTGGTTGTACACTGAAATTGGCCAGTGCAGTGAGCAGCTTGCCTCAGCCCTTGCTGCAAACATGTTAATTCAGGCTTAGTTATGCTAAACCTCGAAGGCCTGTTCTTTAAAAATTAAATCTGTACTTTCACACAGTTATTGGCTGAATGTAAATTATACTGAGGTCCTAACTAAAGCTTTGCCACAGCTGTGACAGTAGTTAAGCACAGATCAGCTATCTTAGCCTGAAAAACTGCCCTTGGCATGGGAGTACTAGAACTTTTGTTCACATGCGTTTTGTTTTGCAGCGTGTCAAACTGCTGTTATGGTAAAGGGCTGTTTCCTGAATTTCAGAGCTCTGAGCTCCTGTCTTTTGGGAGTGACCTACCTGCAAACTGGCTTATAGGCTTATCAACTTTGTTCAGAGAAATTCTGTGGCTCCAGGCTTGCATTTTAACACAATCCAGAGTTATTGGTAAGTTTGACTGCTCGTTGTTTGGTTCTCCTCCTATGTTTGCACGGGTGTTAACGACTTAATGTATTAGGTTGAACCATAGGAAATTGTTATCATTCAACCATTTTTAATCTACAATAATGATATTTTCACACAGTTTGACCTAATAGCTTTGATTTCTAAAACACTTTGCTATTTTAGCATCCTAAATATTGTAATCAATCAGCTGCTGAAAATGAACAGTGGGAAAACGGGCTCATCTCTTCTCGTTGAAGCCCTGGAGCTTTAGACCACATTTTTGTGTTGACTGGTGGAGTCCTCCCGAGAGGATGGGGATACCAAGCTCCCCTTTTCTTCACATTTACCAAGGCAGACATCCTGAGGGTTAGAGACTCTCTGTTCTTTCCCTTTCCCTTTCTCTGGCTTCTCTCTTTCATTAAAAGTCCTCATCGTGTTCTATCTTTTTAATTGCTAATCCTGCATTTGATAAGAACAAAATATTCTTCTTCCAGGTTTTACTTGGACAGAGTTCTGAAGAAGAACCTGGGCTTCCCTTTCCATAAATCCTAGAAGCCATAAAAAGCTCAAGCAGATACCTCTTGCTCAAGAACTAGTCTACTTCAGTGACAAGAGCTGCTACTGTGTCAGAGCCCGCCCCCCCCCCCACTTTTGTTTTAACCAACAGTGCCATCTTGTACATGTAACCTAACCATTCTGAATGTCAGTTTCATCATTGGTAAAATGGGGTAAACACGACCTACCTCACAAGACTAGTGCAAAGGTTAAATATATGCTATATAAGCCGCAAGTGTTGTGCTTCGCTTACAATATATGCCCAGTAAATGTCAGACCCTTTTCATTGTTCTAGGTTCCTTAGACTCAAGACAAATGTCAAGGGGAGGGCTGTGCCGCTCCAGACTTTGTCATCTCTTCTGTTACCACAGCTGATGGGGGAAATTACAAGAAATTTTATCTTCTGCTCTCCTTCAACCAAAAGGTTCATTATCCTAGTAGTGGGACTGTGTTTTAGGATGGTTATGTTTTGTTCCCTTGCTGTTTTCCAGGGACTTTCCTAAAAAATTTCAGTAAGTTATAGAGTGTGAGGGAAAGAATAATGCCAAAATTACTTTTAAAACACAGATCCAAAATTAAGAAAGATTATTTGTGATTATGCATACCCCCTATTTTAAAGCAATTTGCAATATTATATGTTACACTATCAATTGAAACTAGTAGTTACAAATATTTTTAACATTCCCCAAATGCTAATGCCTGGGATTGAACTCAAGTGCAGATTTGCATGTACATGATTGTGGGTGTCGTCCATGTTACTCATTTTGAATGTCTTCCTGTGGATTTTTAAGGACAAAGAGAGATGACAAATATTACTTTAATATTTTTGAATATCTATTAAGAGCCTAGCACTATGCTAAAAGCACATATTCTCTTTTGCTGTTCCTTGCCCCATTCTGCCTTTACCTGTGCTTTCTTACCCAACCTCTACTGGAAAAGACCTAACAGACCTTTGTTGGTTTTCTGGAAAGTCTCTTCCCAGAAACAAAGAGCTCCCTGTGTTGTATCTCTAGAGAACAGAAGTGTGATGGTTTATGGCTGAACTGGGTGCAAATGCAGCTATAGAGCTGAGTGAATTGCCAACTGGAAATAGTTCCTTCCTAATTCTAATGAACTTCTTTATTTGTGGAATATTGCCTCAACTACCAGTATTGCTTTGGGAAAATTCTATTCTCTTTGGCAACACAAGGTTACAAAGGAGCCTCAGAGCACAAAATGCAGGGATGGAAATACCAAATATCTATAATGTTTATTGTCCAAGTCATGCTTCTTTTTTCCTGCAGATTTTTGTTTTCTTGGCCCATGAGAAGAGCTGAAGAGAAGCAAATTTTTCAATTCAAGGGTTGAGAATACAATTTACACATGTTATATATAACATTGCCAGAGGCGGGATTTAAACACTCTCGGATTTCTATAACTGGTGTCATGGTAACACAGTGGAGGGCTTCTGTGTAGTTTCAGGTGTTTTACTTTTATTTGCTTTTTTTTTTCCTCACAATGGAAGACTCCTGTTAGAAGTCCTCTTGTTAAATGAATTTTGACATAGTATTAAAGTTTTCTAAGCAGTCTTCCCCTAGAAAATATAACAGTTGTATCTTTATGGGAATACTATTGCCAGGATATACCTGCTAATTTGTTCATGGCTAATTTTCAAAATATTCCATAATGTAGATTCCATTATTGTTACTGAATATAATAATGTGTCTCTTACATTTTACATGACTTGAGAACATCCACTTTATTTTAGTGTAGTTATTTCATTACCATGGTTAACTAAAATATATAACATAGAAATAAAATTCTTACATAAAAACAGGAGCATATTTTAAGGAAAAATTCTTTTTACTTTAGAGAATTATACTCTGATCAAAAGATAATTCAAACAATCGCACTATTACCTAGCTAGGCAATCTATTTTTTTTAGATTGATCATTTCATGCTTACAAAGTACAAATATTCCTTTGCAGACATTTTCATTAGTTGTTCTGCAGAAACTCTTGCTGCTATTATTGATTTCATTTTGTTAGTGGTACATTAAATATCTACAGAGGCTTGTAGGTTAGTTAAATGTTATACAGTAAATTTGCGAGGGTCAGGTACTATAATATACACAGATCTTTTATAGGACAACATTAATTTATTCTATCCCATGCTTTTCAGATTATTCATAATTATTGCCTATTGAACAAAATAAAGATCATGGACTATTGTAAATAGTTTTGGTAAAACTGCATTTGCATGTCTGCAGTGTCTCTGTAGCTTTCAGATATATAAAAGTGGCATTCTCAGGCATGGGGGTATAAGGGTCAAGGTGAGGACGAGGGAAAGAAGTCAAACATAATTTATGGAATGGTTTTGTTGTGGAAGGCATAAAAAAGGGATTATTTTCTGCCTAAGAGTTATAGGATGTATACAAATTAGAGGAAATTTTGTATTTCACATGGCCAGATATATGAGAATGATGAATCACAGAATGTTAATTAAATAAAGCAATGCAAGTCAGAAAAAAGGGGATGTAACTGAGAGAAATGAGTAGATATGTGTGGTTCCATGGTCTCTTTTCTGCTTTGTTGTGGTTGCTTACAATGATTTCATTAAATTCTATTGAGAAATGTAGATAGAAAAAAAATTAGGTCATCTAGTAATCTAATAATACTCAATTTATTTTGGTATCTAGTATTCTAGATCTAGGTCTTGGACCAATTCCCAGCGGACATTCTACATACTTTCTTAAACTCTACATCATTCAGCGAGAGTAGCCTTTGCGCAGTTAAGGCCCAGGACAGAATCACAAAGGCATATGACAAAAACTTGTGTTGGGTTGGTGAGGCAGAACCTCTAGCTGTGAATAATTTCATTTAGAATTCCTCCAAAGACCTCAGTCTTAGCATCTAGGAAGCAGAATCAAATTTAAGCCAAAAGTACTAGAAAAGGTTCTATTAAGCATAATATTTATAAATAAAATGAAGAATTGGGTAGAAATAACTGAACACATAATATGAAACAGTCTATGTATTGATTCTAGTGTTGACTAGTGCCTTTCATTACTGGAATGTTGCTGAGGTTCCTGGCTATGTGCAGCTGAGACATTAGTATTTTGGGATCTGGTTTCTTTTGTTAGCCTGTAATATGAATTATCTTAGCATCCTATGCTAGTCTAAGCTTGTTATAGTTGCTCCTCAATATAAATGCTAAATTCTTCATCAGACAGAGCCTAATACCTTTAAGTTCAGTCTTTATGGGCTTTTGCCTCATCAGCAGAGGTTTCATCAATGCTATTAGTATAGTTTTAGGTTTATTAATGCTGTTTGCTATTTCATAAATCCACACAATGCAAGAAATGCTGGAAGTATGGAGGATTGTCTCTTGTTATCTGCAAATTGACTTATGCTTACTGTAAAAGTCCCTTCTAAAAGTGCTCAATGCCTGTGGCTGTCATTTGAAGTTGGTAAGTTTTAAGAGACTTTCCTGATTTTTAAAACGATGAAAGTTTATTTCTTGTTCACATGAAGATCCACCTAGTATTTCATAAGAGGCTTTCCATGATGAGTTTTGCAGACCCAAAAGACCTTTCTTTAAGACAGGGTGCGGTGGCTAACATCTGTAATCCTAGCACTTTGGGAGGTTGAGCCAGGAGGCTTGCTTGAGCCCAGGAGTTCAAGGTTGCAGTGAGGTGTGATCACGCTACTGCACTCTAGCCCAGGCAACAGAACGAGAGACTCTGTGTCAAAAACAAAACAAAACAAAAAACCAAAAAAACCCTTCTCCAGTGTCTCCACCAGATATTTAATGGCAGAAAATATCTTCTACGTGTTATATAGCTTTACAGTTTCTTATTTATTCAGATATACATTATGCTGTGGTTATTTCTTGCCTGTTAATTTAAGCTGTCTTTCATGGAATAAAGGTTAGAGTTAAAAACCTCATACAGCACAGTGGTGTCTTATTTAGCTTTTATCATTGAACTATTTTATTCAAGCTTAATTTAAAAAAATATTTATTAACTTTTTACCTATGTGCTATTTGATGGCCAAAAGTAAATGAAGGATAAACATGAACTGTGTAATATAGCACGGGAGTTAATATATTAAACATTATTATAGTGAGACATATCAAATAATGTATGGCAGAAACGGACCAGAGTTTGTTGGTACTCTCATTAGAGATGCATGTGTTTGAATCTCATAAGGTTTCTATATTCAATGTGGAGTTTCACAAATGTAGAAGTGATACCAGGCACTTGTAAAGCACAAGAGAAAAAAATGTTAAGATGACAAGTTTGAAACATAATACTGTAAGTAAAATAAATACATAAATAGAGTTAGGATTTCTAAATATAGATTACCTTATTTAGGCAATATTTTATATTATGTTATATTATATTATATCATATTATAATTTAATGCAAGAGACTGACAATAGACATATCTTGGCAGAGAAATGTGTTCCATACTAGAACTCTCATAAATCCCTGTAATTCTGGGAAAATGTGTGATGTTTATTTAAGTTTGAAGGGTGGAAAAATCAGTATTTTCAAACAAATAAAATTGTAGTTGGGCGAGCCTTCCCTGAAGCTCTACAAATGCTGTTAGCAGGAGTCAAAGATCTGTTCTCTGCTTCTGGGCAAAGCTGCCAGGGAGGGGCTGAAATGGCCCCACTCAGCTGAAAAGTCTGCATGTGGGTGTGGGGCTGTCTGAGACCTGCAGTCTGGAGCAGGCCTTGCTCCTTTCCACACTCCCCTATTCTGCTGTTACTCCCCAGCCTCTGCCAGCAGGCAGGACCTCAACCCAGAGGATCTCCCCTGGTTGTGATGCTGGTCGGGCGGTTCCCTGCCCAGGATCGCAGCCTGGGTTGTGCGCATGGCCTTCCCGTGAGAGGAGGGTTGCCCCTCAAGCATGCTGATCTGCCCCTGAAGGCACACACACTTCAGTAGGCTCATTCACAAATATCCCTTCTGTGCCCCGGGGCAACGTGATGGAGACCTGGGTGTACTTACGGGTTCTGGTCCTCAGGCCTGTCCCCTGGGCCCTGGAGATCAATCCCTGACCCTGACAGGAAGAGGAGTGCTGGTCTCAAGTCACCCATGGGGTGCCCAAGCTGGATGTCTCTCCACCTCAGGATTTTCCCCGCTCTTCTGGAGTCACCAGGCAAGCAGCACCTGGGAGAGCTGGTGGGTAGGGAGCTCGCTGTCTGAGTAACCTTCAGTCTGCTGTAGGGCCCCAAAAGGAAAGGTCCTGTTCCCTGCACATGCCTCCCAGTGGCGGATAAACTGTCTCTCTCAGCAGCCACAGGTAGGGAAGGGGAAGGGGAGAATGAAGCAATACAGCGCCTGCCCTCCGGCTGGGGTATGAGGGCCAGGAAGTGCCCTGAGGGAGCTGGGAGCCTGGCGCCCCGTCCACAAGAGGCTCACCACTCACTGGCAGCAGCTGTCTCTGGGCTGATTGTTGGTAGGTCTCTCCAATCACTCAGGAGCCCACCAGCAGTCCGAGATGCAAGGGAGGGGAAATTTAACCGCTCCACCTACCCTTGTCACTGGTCTCCAAGCCTCTCAGGGGACTTTCTCCTTCCAGTTCTCCTCCATGGCTTCTTCCCATGGAGTCTCCTATAGTTTCAGGCACCCTTCCTTCCGACCCTCATCTGATCTGTTTGGCTGCCTGTTTATTTTTTTTTCACTTTCTTCTAAAATCTGTCTTTCTTGCAGAGACATTCTGGTTGGCGGTTTTTCTCGTCTGCTGTTTTTCCCCTGTGGAAACAACCCAAGTGCCCATCAATACATGAGTGGATTAATAAAATGTGGTATATGTATACCATGGAGTTCTACTTGGCCACAAAAAGAATGGTGATACAGCACCTCTTGTATTATCCTGGATAGAGCTGGAACCCATTCCAGTAAGTGAAGTATCCCAAGAATGGAAAAATCAAGCACCACATGTACTCACCATCAAATTGGTTTAAAATTATCAACACGTAAGTGCACATATAGTAAAAACATTCATAGGGTGTCAGGCAGATGGGAGGGAGGAGGAGGGGATGGGCATATACACACCTAATGGGTGTGGTGCGCACTGTCTGGGTGATGGAGATGCTTGAAGCTCTGACTCGGGTGGGGCAAGGGCAATATATGTAACCTACACAACATTTGTACCCCCATAATATGCTGAAATTAAAAAAAAATTAAAAATTAAAAAAAATGGAGTTGGAATCCTAATATCCCCAGTTACTCTAAATGAAGTGGAAAGAAAACCAGAAGACTCAGCTCTTCCTCCCTCTTCTTTACGGTTCACTCCTTCCTCCCACCCACCTGAGAAAATACAGTTTATAACATCTGTAGCAATGAGAGTAGTGCTAATGCTGGGCTCACAATGAGTTCTTAGTAAAGTGTTGTTGATGTAAAAATGAGATCTGTTAATGCAATGCAAATTACATGGAAGGCCTTTGTTCTTGGTATCATTTATTTACTTTGGCAGTGGTTATCCATGCATTGCTTTTACAATTAATTAAATCTCCATTCAGAAATATTTATTGCAAGTTTTGCTGCCAACAACTTTTTATTATGATTATTTCAGTTAAAGAGGGCTTATGATCTAGGAACATGTGTTTTGAAACCACTTTTATAAATTAATTTTATAAATATGCACTGACTGTTTATTCTATCTGTAAATGGGTCAAATGATTCTTATCTCCTGAAACCTCAGATTCACTATTCTAGATTGTACGTGTTCATTATTTTGTACTTTATAGCAGGTATCAAATGAACTCAATTATTTTCTTTTACTGGATATTCAAAAAGAAAATTGTTGGTTGTCCCATCAAGTAAAGTAAACATAGCTCTAGCAATGTCGGTATCATTTAGTATTTGTAAGCTTCTACATGGGATTGAGGTTTGTACAATAGTGTTCTGAAGTCATGATTTCTGTTGCACATCATGATCATAATCATTTGCATTTATTAAGTGCTTCTAATATAACAGGCTATATATCTATCGTCTACCATCTATCATCTCTCTGAAACTAGAAGTCTATATAGTTTCAAATGAGGTAGACAAGTGATGGAAAAGATCATCTCAATAAGAAATGGGTAATAGCACAGTGGCTGAGACTGTGATCAGTTTAATGATACAACTTGCTCTTTGGGGTCTTTGAAGTCTTTGGGCTCATGAACACACATGCTTAACTTTCTCCATTCCAAGTTTCCCACTAGGATAGGAACAACTCTGAAAAATCATAGCAAATTTTTCCTACACCATAAACTTACTCAAGAAAGAGAAAAAGCATTTAGAAAATTTTAAAAAAAATCATGTTCCTAAAAGGTTAAAAGAGAAGGTAACCACATTAGATAAGAAAAAGTGCACAGTACATAAAAATCTGTTAAAACAATGGCAGTATTGACTGACAGTCATAATACTGAAAAACTGAACCAGTGAAGAAGATGAAAAGTTGAAGAAAGATTAGTTAGTTAGTTCTTCTAACTAAAAAGGAAAAGATATGACATGGAGGATAAACCCAACATACATGACATAATTATATGTTTTTAAAAACTTCCAGAATGGAAAAACAGAACTGGTGAAGGAGCAGTGATGAATAAATAAATAATTATAGTATGCTATCCTAAACTTAGAAAGACCTGAATATTGGATTGAAAAGGTTTCTTGAACACGAGTCAAAATCTACGTGAGAAAACTTATATTTATACCTGTGCTGGATTTTATTGTGCATTTAAAAAAATTTTAAATATTTTTCAAGCATTCAGATTGGAATAAAAAATAGGTTAGAGTAAAAGGAAAAAGATAATCCTGCTGATATCAGATTCCTCATATAAAAGATACTAGATTAAAATCCAGAGAGTTTCTTCAGATCTAAGAACTCTACATTTATATATGAGGACAACAGAAGAGTATTGTCAGATTACTCACATCCTCTGGAAATAAAGGCACAAAAATCACACCTTGAAGAAGGAATAAGTTGTGCAAATCAAGTGCATTGAAGACAGAGAGCTGTCTTTAAATTAATGTAATGTTTAAAAGAAATTTTTGGTCATTCTATAAATTATATAGAAATTATAGATCATTCTATAAAATTAATCATCAGACAATAATATTTCACATTTAAGAAAAAACATGGAAAAATGATGGTGGGTCAGTGGGAGAGGTCTATGAGGTTGGGCATACTAAATATTGGGTGATATGTTTGGAGATTTAATAGATTATTACTAGAAAAAAGAGAACATGATTGGAATACTTTATAAAACAGAATATAAGGAATAATCCCAATTTTACAGAAATATTTTATATTTATGTAAATATAAATTATACTTATATATTTATTAACATTCCATTGAAAGATATCTTTAGATGTTGGAGGGCAGATTATTATAGTTCCTTCATGTGTTTTTATTTTACATATTTCTAACAATGGCTAGTTATCGACTATATAATAACACAAAACAACAAATAATAAAATGATTTTTTCTAGTATCATAAAATTTAAAATAATTTTGTGCACAATGATATGAATTAACGTATCTTGAGAATTTTAGCTAATAGAGTATTTTCAGAGAAAAACTTGAAGAGATAAGTTAAATCTGATTATTTCCGAATTATGTTGTCAATTATTTTTACACATAATAATGAAAGCATTTATTAAAGAAAGATTTATTTGTGTGTTTATTATATATTCAACTTAACACAAAATGGTGTTTGAGAGTAGTTAATATAAGATGGGAATTGAGAGAAATAAAGGCCAAGGTGAGCCTTAAAATAGATAATATAATATAAATGTATGTATTCAACTTTATCATAAAGAGGCAAAGACCTCAAGGAATGAACATTTTGGGAATCAGAATATCTAGTATTAATTTTAATAATTTTTATCCATATATTAATGATTGAGTGAGATATGATGCTAAGAATTTGCTCTGCTGTTGCAATTTCAACATGAAGAATTAGAGAAAAGATAACAGATGTCTTTGCACTTTGGGCAGGAAAGAACTTACTTCAAATTCAGGGCTGATTTAAGGCCTGTTTAAAGCTGATTTGTCACCTGGTTGATGGTTCTTTACTAAAAAGTAGAAAGCTCATCCTGGAGGGAAAGTTAATCTTATGTACTGGCTGTAATTGAAAAATCAGAACACCTTTATATCTTGAAGTTAGGTTGCAATAGAAACTAGGATTATATCTCAACCTTTATAAAAGCATTTTTTTATTTAAAAAAAAAAAAAACTTTGCATGGTAAACATATTTTATTCCAAAATTTTCTCAGAAAAGTTAAATAGAAGTCTTATGAGCTAAATGTGCCAGAACCTATTTTGGTCCATGGAAATTGCATTTGTCACCCGCTTTTCCTTTTCCAGCACCCACCCACCACAGGGCTGACTCAATAGGTGGAGCAGGTGTCACGAATTCCAGTGAGCTCATGAAGGGCTGAGTGTTGTTGCCATTGCGAGTCACTTACTATGCTATTATTCTTCAGTCCCTGTGGGACTCAACATTCTGTGTTGACTTAAACATTTATTTGACTGATACAAGAATTAAAACAAGACTCATCTTTAATTAGTTTGTTTTGTCTTTTTCTGATTGTTAAGGTAAATAAGAAGGTGGTTAAGAGAGGTGACGGTACTTTTTGATCAAACTTCAGGCACAAAAAGTCTCTTGAAATTTATGCTGTTACATTTGCTAAGACCTATACTTTCCATGGATTAAACCGAGTAGCTTATAAAATTGGAAGCTATTTCCTTCACAATTGTATCCTATTTTTATAGTTAATTTTTTCCATGTAGTATTTTAGAAAAGGATTGTGGAAATTCTTTGGATATCCTCTTACATTTGTTTATAATAAGTTTTGGTGAATTCAAGGTTTGAAATCCATTGATTCTTATTCTACGAATGGACCTTCTCTTTTTTCCATTAGGCTATATGTATAAATTATTTTATCTTAATGTGGGTTAAACATTATTTTGAAATTTTATTGCAAAATTTAGAAAATAAAGCTAAATTACAAATATCTCTACGTGTGGGTAATATATTTTTCCTGTTCATCTCTAAACTTAACTTTAGCTTATCTTTTTAGCTTCTGTTGTGTTAACTAAAGTTACTGAATTTACATTAATTGTGGAGACAGCCCAGTGTGGTGGAGGAAATGGGGACTTTGAAGAAAGACTCCTTAGTTTTAAGCTGAGCCTTCAGCTCCATCACAGATTAGCAGAATATAGCATTGAAAAATTAGAAAAAAATTAAAAAGTTCAGATTATTCACTTATAAATGGGGACAAGGATAACTAATGAATAAAGATACTTTGAGTAGTTAATGGGGCAGTGTATTTTAAATGTCTAATATCATCTAGTTCATGATTATTGTAAAAAAAAAAATCTCTGCTTATTATCATCCTTTGTTGAAAGTTCTAACCAGCCATGAAATAAATGTTCTAAAGCAGGTATAAGACAAGGAACCTAGATAATTCACAGACACAAAGAAATTAGTCTTTGGATGATCATCTAGAGTTAAATAGTTGAATAGGTATTGTATTTTTCACTATTTTGCAAATGGATTTTGGAGAATTATTAATCTCTCACAGACATATTCAATTTTAAAATGAGAACTTGCCAACATGGATTCTTGAGCTGAAAAAAAAATAAATAAAATGAGCATTGTATGAAATTCAAGGACAGTGAATAATTATTCAAGACAGTACTTGAAAAATATGGTGAAACAACAGTGTGTTATAAAGGTTACCTTTATTAGTCTTAAGCCACTTTGTTGTACCAAATTTGAATAGATTTCACAATTCTCTCAATATTTGTTCTAGTAAAGCAATATTTAATATAACAATGTAGGTGAAATATTTTTTTGAAAATGATGTTCAGTGAGGTGCGTTGAAATTATTAGTCACAGACACCTACTGAAGCAGGGACTGTTACCTGTATGTATGAGATAAGTACTGCTGCAATAACGATGTATAACAAGCTGTGTCCCCTCCCTCAACTCAGCAGCTTACTACAACAAACTTATTCACATCTAACAGGTTAGCAGGCCAACTGCAGTTTAGCTCATCTAGGCTGGGCTAAACTGGGTGACTGTTTTGTAATGTGGGTTGGTTGGTTTGGGCATCAGACTCTCATCTATGTAAGTTTTGGTCTGCTTCATGTCTGTCATCCTCCTTGGGACATATTCTTTTCAAGGCTAATGCAAGAAATTGCAAAGGCAAGCCAAACTTATGGAGGACATTTAAAACTTTTGCTTTTGTCACTTCTGCTAACTTCCATTGATGAAAGCAAATCACACGGCCAAAGCCAATATCAATGAGGTGGGGAAATATGCATTGTTCATTTTCCTGAGTACGGCAAAGTCACATGGCAGAAGGTATGGATACATACAGGGAGTGAAGAAATTAGAAAAAGGATCCAGTCTACCATGGTGTTCACCAAAATTTTCTTCCTGAGAAAATACTTAAATTTTATTTCCCTGGCAGGTAGGTTGTCACATGTGATGGAGTGATGCCAGTAAAATGTGGTTGAAAGTGACAAATGCCAGTTCCATGCTTGGCTCACAAAAACTCTCACACTATGCTTCATGCTCTCTCTTTACTCATCTGCTGGCTGAATGTGGAGGAGTCTTGGCCAGGAACCTGGACCCTCATTTTACATAACAGATTCTCTAAATTGTCCCATACTGACCTGTGACATTAGAAAAAATTAACTTTTATTGCACGAATCGTCCCAGACTTTTGGAATTATTTCTTATATTAACTAGCCTGCTATAATTGACTTTCAACTTCTTAAAATCCATCCTAAATATTTGTCTAAAATAGTTTTACCCAAGACTCAAATAAGTTTCCTAGATAAGAGATCATCCTAAACAATTTCATCTGGAGTGTGGTGGATCTGAGTAGGACATGTCTCTCTAGGTAGTTCGCTTGGAATATTAAGGGAAGAGTATGGTTATGGACTTAGAAGGCTGTTATTCATAATGGAAGGATGGATTTCAGTGGAAGAATATGAATATTTAAAAGTATTCTCACATTTAAATATTTAAGAGAAGTGATTGGGGAAAAATTTGAAAAGTTGCAGGCAAGCTTCATTTTTTTAGTCTACTTACTCCTCCCCCCCCCCAAATGGATATATACACATGGCAAAAAATTCAAATTGTATAAAGGTACAATAATTTAAAAGTACATATTCTTTCTTCTCTTCAGATATAACCAGGGTAATGGTTCTCTATGTAAAT
>RJWJ010005745.1:0-24034 GCA_004363605.1 Indri indri
AAAAAAAAAAAAAAAAAAAAACAAAACTCCTGGGATCAAGCGATCCTACTGCCTCAGCCTCCCGAGTAGCTAGGACTACAGGCATGCGCCACCATGCCCGGCTGATTTTTTCTATATATATATTTTTAGTTGTCCAGATCATTTCTTTCATATTTTTTAGTAGAGACGGCGTCTCACTCTTGCTTAGGCTGGTCTCGAACTCCTGACCTTGAGCGATCCACCCGCCTTGGCCTCCCAGAGTGCTAGGATTACAGGCGTGAGCCACCACGTCCGGCCTCTATCACTATTTTCTTTAATCCAAAGACAAACTCTTCCACCCTCCTTACTCCTTAACATATTAAGATATTCTCTCTTTCTCTCTCACCCCTGTCATTCCCATAGCTCCAGGAATCCAAAAGAAGAAACGGTTTCAGATTGAAGATGAAGATGAGAATGACTGAAGAGCCAGAAGCCTAGGGGTAGAGATAGACCCATTTTTAGATGGTGAGAGTTAGAAGTGTCATACATGGCACGGAAACTCCTCTTACTGGACAGAAGCAGCAGAGTCCTGGGCTTTGCCGTGGATTTAGGGCCAAGAAATTTCAGCAACAGTGTTGGCCTCCTCTGCTGTCAGTCTTTGCTTCTCCCAGTTTTATCAGTATGCCCTGGCAGCTCTCTGGAGATTTACTCCTCCTCTTCTAGGAACCATTTCTGTTGGTAATTAGAGCCCCATGACAACTGAGAGGAGCGAGTGAAATACAGAAAACGTCCTGGACCCCTTTGATTAATCTGTTATTGTTGGCCTTCTCTTGGAGGTGGGTCACAGCACCAGATGGGGAGCTTTATGACATGATGGATGGGGGTTTCGCACCACTTTTAGAAGGTACCAGATGCCTCTGTCTTCATTTTCTTTCCTGTGATCATCCCCTAGACACCAGATTGAGCCCACTTTCTGCAGTTGAGGCAGGGTTGGAATATAATACTCCCTAGATAATTAGCCTGTTTGGTTTATGTTTGGTATTCAATTAAACACATAAAATTAAAGGTTGCTGATACCAGTCTGACTTGTTCAATCTGTCTAAGTTCCCCAGCCCTCCACCTGCTCTGTTCTTGAAAGAAGAACTTTAAAATTTTAGGGTTAAAAGAGACCAAGAAAACTTCCCTTTTCTTCTGCTCTCCCCCTTTCCCCACAGGAGACACACTTAGTCTAGGCTAAATCCTTAGGGGGAAAAGAGTACACAGCAGGAAAAAGCAGGAGCCATAAGGAAGAAAAAGCCAGTTTGTCAGCATGGGGCAGAGGAGAGGACAAAATGTGGCAGGAAAGAGATGGATAAATACTACAAATGTCACATCCTTAACTGTTCTTGGAAACCATCAGCTTTCTTGCTCCCTTGTGTTTCCAGCTGAGGTAGAGTGAAGGTGAGATTCAGAGATTCAGAAAATAATAGCCATTCAGATCACGAAGGTAAAGGATGCCTTTGAATTATCTTGTTTCTTTCTCTTTATTTCTTTTATTTTCTCTTTATTTTCTCTTTATTTTTTGGAGGCAGAGTCTTACTCTGTTGCCCAGGCTGTAGTGCAGTGGTGTCATCATAGCCCACTGCAACCTCAAACTCCTGGGCTCAAGCGATCCTCCTGGTGCAGCCTCTTGAGCACAGGTCGAGACTGGGACTGCAAGTGTGCACCACCACACCCAGCTAATTTTTCTATATTTTTTAGAGATGGCGTCTCACTCAGGCTGGTCTTGAACTGCTGGCCTAAAGTTATTGTCCTACCTTGGCCTCTCAAAGTGCTACAATTACACAGTGAGCCACTGTGCTGGCTAGTCCAGTATTTCTTTAAAAAGAAAAAAACAAAAATTTGCCCATGTAATTATCATTTCTTACGCTCTTCATTTCTTTGAGTATATATCCCTATTTTAAATGGAAATTATTTTCCTTCTGCCTGAGGACTCATTAAACATTTCTACCATTGCAGGTCAGTTGTGATGAATTCTTTCAGGTTTTCAGTATATTTTTGTTTTTTGAGGTACAACTTATATAACATGCACTTTTTTAGCCATTTTGAAGTTTACAATTCAGTAGCTTTTAGTATGTTTACGATGTTATGCAGCTATCACCACAGTCTAATTCCAGAACATTTTTGTCACCCCAAAAATAAACCCCATACCCATTATGTTTAAAAAATCTTTCACTTGCTTCCTGGGTTCTTTTCTGCCCCATCTAGCTTATTGGCTCTCCGTATGCCTAAGGGACTGCCTCTTGGGACCGAGATTGGGGCTCCAGGAAACTGACTGAATCCCTCTCCCTTAAATCGCACCACCCAGGGTCATAGGTCAAATAAAGTTTTAGCTGCAGCTGCTGCTGATGGAGCTTAAGAGAATGAGCCAGATATTAATACTACAGTACATTGGTTCCACCCTCAAAGTACATCCCCTCCTCCTCATTTTTGACCTAGACTCTTAAAATAGCTGACCCTCTAGGATTCCTCCCTCTGATCTCTTCTTCCTTCTAACTCATTTTTCATTCTGCTTGCAGAAATTCATTCTTTCTTTTCTCAGGATTTCTTTCTAAAACATGCTTTTGATACTGTCACTGGCCTGCTCAAGAGCATTTGATGATTTCCACTTTTTTCAGGACAGAGTCTAGAGAGTAGCAAGCCTGATCTTGGCCAATCTTTGCAGCCTCACTGTCATGCCTGAATACACCCATATCTTATACTATTGCCCCTTTGACTATTTTCAAAATCACCACAGAACAGACCTTTTCTTGCCACCAAGCTTTTGATCATGCCAGGCCCTCTGGAGGGCTGTATTCAACCCCTAGTTCATCCTTTAAGAATCAGCTCAGGCACTGAGCTGGCACTGAGGCTGCAGCAGTCATGGTGAACTTACTTCACCTTGTGCGTGACCACTGGGTTCATGTACTTGTCCCTGTGGGACAATTTGTCTTTGGATGTTATCCAGACAGAAAGTGATGAAAAGCTAACCGCCTTCTGGAATAAGAGTATGTTATTTAAAAGGGAATTGAGATCCAATGAGAAGTTATCTGAAAGTAAAAACTGGCTGAATTATAGAATGTTCACAGTTGAAAAGTTTTTTTTTTTGTTTGTTTGTTTGTTTGTTTGAGACAGAGTCTCACTCTTGCCTGGGCTAGAGTGCTGTGGCGTCAGCCTAGCTCACAGCAGCCTCAAACTCCTGGGCTCAAGCAATCCTGCCTCAGCCTCCCAACTAGCTGGGACTACAGGCACACACCATGCCCAGCTAATTTTTTCTGTATATTTTTAGTTGTCCAGCTAATTTCTTTCTATTTTTAGTAGAGGCGGGGGTCTCACTCTTGCTCAGGCTGGTCTCGAACTCCTGAGTTCAAACAATCCGCCTGTCTTGGCCTCCCAGAGTGCTAGGATTACAGGTGTGAGCCACCATGCCTGGCCTGTTTCGTTTTTTTTTAGACAGAGTCTCACTCTGTTGCCCTGGCTAGAGTGCAATGGCATGATCATAGCTCACTGCAACCTCAAACTCCTGGGCTCAAGCGTTCCTCCTGCCTCAGCTTCCTGAGTAGCTCGGACTACAGGCATGTGCAACCACACCGTGCCCAGCTGATTTTTCTATTTTTTGTAGAGACAATGTCTCACTTTTGCCTAGGCTGACCACAGCTATTCTTAAGTGCTTTAGGTGGAAAATGATTCAGGAATTTATCCAAGTTTACTTCAGATATTCAATGCCACATAGGTGATAAGTCTCCATTCCCAGGACCGTGTGTTCAAGAATGGGACACAGTAAGTAGTTAGAAATGTTGGAGACTACTTAGCACAGATATATGCTGTTTATTTCATCCCCGTGCTTAAACACTCATGTGACTGATGTTAGTCTTGCCACTCGCCACTTAGCAGCCAGCCCCTATTTCTTACCCCATTTCCCCTCTTCATTTCTTTCTTTTAGTTATCAAATATTGTGCTTTTAATGTGTACTAGGGACCCAGGCATGGTGGCTCGTGCCTGTATTCCCAGCATTTTAGGAAGCTGAGGCAGGAGGATCACTGGAGACCAGGAGTTTGAGGGCGCAATGAGCTATGACTGTACCACTGCATATCAGCCTGGGTGACAGCTTAGAGGGGGAATGTGGGAAAGTGGCAGAAACATATAGGACATACCAAAGACAGGATCTTACGTATTCAGGTTGAATTTGTGACAAGGGGACAAAGTTTCAGCAGCCAGTACAAAATGGGCAAATATTTGCAGAGATTACGTCTGTTACTGATCATAGGGGAAAGCAAATATCTCCTTTCCTCATAGGACAGAGAACTAGGCAAAACGGTATTGGGGAGCGACCAAAACTACCAAGGCAGTCTCATTTCTCAGTGACTGGACTCTGTGGTAATTTGGGTAAGTGGGTGGGAAAAAATGGAGGAAGTCCCAGGTGACTTGTAAATGGGAGAGACCAAGTGGGAGCAATTGGGTTGCATTTCCTATTTCCTAGGCCTTTACCTAAACAAAACAGAGGCTTGGAAGTGGGTGATATACGAGGTGTCCCCTGAAAGGAGTCTTGAGCTCCCTTCAGACCACTGCCCTTAGAGAAATCCTTTGTATCTTTTCGTTTTCTCCCTTTCTAGGGTATTCTGCTCCGTACTCTGCTCCAAACATGCGTGGCCTCAGACTCGTTATAATACCAGTTGAGCTTCTGCTTTGCTGCCTCCTGCTACACCTTGTGGATGCCATTTCATATAGAAAGCAGACAAATGTCTTGATGCACCTTCCCTTGTCCTCGGGATCCCAGACACCCTCCTCAGACCCCTTGTCCTGCCAGACCATGCTCCCAAAGTCCTTGCCTGGATTCACCCTCATGGCCCCTCTACCCAAGTTCCTGGTAGGCCTGGCTCTAAGGAACGCCCTGGAGGAAGCTGGCTGCCAGGCTGACGTCCAGGCCCTGCAGCTTCAGCTCTACCGCTGGGGTGGTGTGAACGCCACACGGGTCCTCATCCACCATCTTCAAAGGCTCCAGAAAGGCAGAAGCACACGGAGGGGAGTGTCAGTGGAAGCCCTGGCCACTGCTCTGCAGCTGTTAGCCAGTCAGCAGCCAGGCTCACACAGGGGCCGACGCTCCCTCCCCACCAATAACTGTGAGAATGAACGAGAGCAAGGTGTGTACGATATCCTCCAGCTATTGCCAGTAGTGGGAACTTACTACAACCTGGGCACAGCTTTGTATTATGCTGCTCAGAACTGCTCAGGCAAGGCCAAGGAACGAAGCCGAGAAGGGGCCATAGATCTGGGATATGACCTTCTGATGGCCATGAGCGGGCTGTCAGGGGGGCCAGAGGCTCTAGTGATCAGTGCTGCACTTAAACCTGCATTAAAGGCTGGGGTTCAGTGGTTGATCCAGCATTATCATGATGAGAAAGAGGCAAACATCCCTCAGCCAGAGACCAGCAGGGAGGGCTTGGTGGGCACCTCAGATGAGAGCGACTTGGAAGAAACGACTACAATGACTCCTTTGGTGTCAGAAGTAGTAAGTTCAGCTCCCTACTGGGGGTGGGCCTTATTCAAGAGCTATGACTTAGCTCCTGGGGCTGGGAGTCTTGGAATATAAAAGGTGGTGGTAACAAAATAAACAAACAAAAAAACCGAATAAATCTAATATTCTGACAAGCTGTATGTGTGTACTCAAAATCTAAACCTCTGATTTGTTATCCAGGAGGAAGGCAGTGCTGTCAAATGTAGAAACGTAAAAGTTTGGGGTTTGGAGTCAGAGGATTTGGTTTTGAATCCAGGCTCCACTTGTTTGTGCCTGGGTGATCACTGACTAGTGACCTGTTTCTCGAAGGAAGGTCAGTTTTTAAATTTCTAAAGGGAAGATAATGCCTCTCACCTGAATGGGTAGTTGTGGAAATTAGGGATGACACAATGAAGGTAAAGTGCTTATCACGGTACTCTCAATAAACAGTTATTGTTTTTATCATCTTAACCCTCCCCTTCCTATCCCAGAGCGTCGAAATTCCGGTCCCACCCCTTCCTACGGATCCCTTAGTTCCTCCAGGGCTCTCAAGTTAGTTTCGGTTCTGCCACCAAAGGGCAAGTTCTCGAAAATCAGCTGTTTCAGTCAGCGGGTAGTTCATTAATTGGACACCTCCTCCCGGTGGGTATGGGGCAGGAGCTTACTTGAGCTTCTCCACCAATCCCTGGAGCTGGAGGTGTGGTTTTGGCCAGCTTGTCCCTCCCTTCGGGGGATGGCGGAGTTGTGGCGGGACCAATGAGCTCACAGTCTGGGCTTGGCTGAGTGACAGCCAATGTCGGGGTGTCGACTGGGAATGGAGCGCTCCAGGCTTCAGCTGCCGACTCAAGCCCTCTACAAAGGGGCGGGTCCTAGGGGCGGGTCGAAGTTGTGGGCGGGGCGGGAGGCTCTGTTTCTCGGGGGACCGGAAGTCGCGACCGAAGCCACTGGAGGGCGCGGGGACTGAGACCCTAACCAGGTAAGGCCCCTGAGAGTGTGTGCCGGGGTAGGGGTGGGGTGAGAGTGAGAGTGTCCCCTTGGAAAGGGCTGCTGGTCGTAGGGGGTACTCCCTGGACTGCGCAGCTTCTGTCCCCAGGTTGAGGAGCTGTCGTCCACTGGGTCCTGCCTGGCTCTTACCCGCCTGCCCAGCCTAGCTCCCCAACCCTAACGTCCTCCCAAAAGTCCTCTGTGAGTTCCAAGACCCGGAACCTGGGTTGCATTGTTGCATTGGTTCGGTGTCTTAGCCAATGCTTTTGCCTCTGCTTTGCACTATTTTTGATCTTCACCAAAAAACAATGTCCAAAAATAGATACGATTTATCATCTTTATTCGTTATGTAAAAAAGTATGACACTGAAAGGTGAAATTATTTGCCTAAGGTCACACACAAAATCCAGTTCATTTCAGTAAAGGTTATTGAGTGTAAAATATGTGCCTAAGAGAGTGAGAGATAGCTAGAGAAAAAAAAATTGAGTGTTACCGCTCTTAATCTCAGTGTGTGCAATCTATTTGGAGAGACCTGTTTCGGGTTTTGGTTTTTTGTTTGTTTTAATATTTAAATCTCAGGGCTTACTTGCTGGCTTGCTCCTTTGATACCAGCCACTTAGTTCCTCAAGAAATGACCTCATCATTTAAAAAATTTTTTTGTTTCTTAAAAGCAGTGCAGATACATAGTTTAAAAAGTCAAGCACTAGGCTGGGCGCGGTGGCTCACGCCTGTAATCCTAGCACTCTGGGAGGCCGAGGCGGGCGGATTGTTTGAGCTCAGGAGTTCCAGACCAGCCTGAGCAAGAGCGAGACCCTGTCTCTACCAAAAACAGAAAGAAATTAATTGGACAGCTAAAAATATATAGAGAAAAAATTAGCTGGGCATGGTGGCACATGCCTGTAGTCCCAGGTACTTGGGAGGCTGAGACAGTAGGATTGCTGAGCCCAGGAGTTTGAGGTTGCTGTGAGCTAGGCTGACGCCACGGCACTCACCCCAGGCAAGAGAGTGAGACTCTGTCTCAAAAAAAAAAAAAAAAAAAAAGTCAAGCACTACTGAAAGGGTTAAAATGAAAAATGGGAGCCCTTGCCCAATCCCTCCCCTCCCCAGTTTCTAGAAGGGCAGCTTTGTTTATGCTGGTGGAAAAGACTCTCTCCCATCCCAAACATTTTTCTTTGTTTTGTGATAAAATCATGTGACCTTTTTAGACCACGGATGTGCATGTTTGTTAGACTCAGCCTGCAACAGAGTAAGTTTCCATTTCCTAAACAGACATCAGATGGCAGTGGAGAGAAAGATGCAGGGTACAGCCTGCTCGGTGACAGGCATAAACCAGTTTTAAGTGAAAATTCGGGGTCTCACAAAGTTAATCCATATGGAGAATCAGAGATTGACAGGTCATAAAAGTGTCACAATTTTGCACAGCATTTAGGCATCTTCTAGAATAGAGCGTCTCCTTCCTACACAGAGGGCAGTTTATTTTTGTATTTTTTTTAAGGCTGGTCAAGTGAGAGGGCCATTTAAAGAGTGTACTTAACTTATCTCCGAGAAGATTTTAACCCCTAAAAAACTTCAGGGATACCAGGGATCATTCTGTAATAAATACTTAAGGCCAGGCATGGTGGCTCACACCTGTAATCCTAACACTCTGGGAGGCTGAGGCGGGAGGATCGCTTGAGCTCAGGAGTTCCAGACCAGCCTGAGCAAGAGTGACACCCCTGTCTCTACTAAAAATAGAAAGAAATTAGCTGGGCGACTAAAATATATACATAGAAAAAATTAGCCCAGCATGGTGGCGCATGCCTGCAGTCCCAGCTAGTCGGGAGGCTGAGACAATAGGATTGCTTGAGCCCAGGAGTTTGAGGTTGCTGTGAGCTAGGCTGACGCCACGGCACTCTAGCCTGGACAACAGAGTGAGACTCTGTCTCAAAAAAAAGAAAAAAAATTAGCCAGGTGTGGGACTGCAGTCCCAGCTACTCAGGAGGCTGAGGTGGGAGGATCATATGAGCCCAGGTGTTGGAGGTTGCAGTGAGTTATGATCATTCCACTACACTCCAGCCTGAACAAGAGAGCAAGACCCTATCTCTAAGATAAATAAATACTTGAGACTGACCCCGATCTTTGAATACTTTAGCATAAACAAACACAAATTAAAAATAAATAATTAATTGAGGGACATAGATGAAATAGGACAGTAGAAATATTATTGTTTGTTGAAGCCGGATGATAGGTACCTGGAAGATCCTTGTACTATTCACTCTACTTTCGTGTGTGTTTGAAAGTTACCATTAAAATAAGAAGCCACATGTATTAGAGCTATTAAATACAGGTTGAGGATCCCTAATCCAAAAATCCAAAATGCTCCAATGTGCATTTCCTCTGAGTATCATGTCATTGCTCAAACAGTTTCAGATTTTAGATTTTGGATTTTTGTTTAGGGTTGTTCAGCTGGTAAGTATATAATGCAAGTATTCCAAAAAGAAAAAAAGATCTGAAATCCAAAATGCTTCTGGTCCCAAGCATTATGGATAAGGGATGCTCAACCCATAGTACTCCTTGGAAGAATATGCACCAAACTGATGACAGTGGTTACTTCTGGAGAAGAGGGAGAGGAACCAATATTGGGAATAGGGCCAATGTAAACTGTAATGTTTTCTGTATTTTTTTTACTTTTATAACTTAAACATTTTAAATTAGTAATAATAAACAATCATGAGACTATGGACAATTTAGTCCAGCAAAATATCCAATTGGGAACCTGCCTCTTTCTGACTCAGAGCCAAAATGGCACAGTGGGAGATGCTGCAGAATCTTGACAGCCTGTTTCAGGATCAGCTACACCAGCTCTACTCACATAGCCTCCTGCCAATGGACATTCGACAATACTTGGCCGTCTGGATTGAAGACCAGAACTGGTGAGGCCTTTAGGAAGTTGGGGGGTAGTGAAGAAGTTGGTTCCTTTCTTCTCAGCCCCCAGGATCCTGGAGATATCATGGGCAGAAGGGGATTGGAAGGCCTCTGTACAGCAGCAGAAACACTAATCCTTGTTATTACTGGTCCCCAGGCAGGAAGCTGTACTGGGCAATGATGCTTCCAAGGCTAACATGCTATTCTTCCACTTCTTGGACCAACTGAACTATGAGTGTGGCCGCTGCAGCCAGGACCGTGAGCTCTTGTTGCTACATCACAACTTGCGAAAATTCTACCGGGACGTTCAGGTACCTGCAGGAATTGGGAATACAAGATAGGGCTGGGAGCTAAGTGCAGAGGAGTAAGGTGTGGGGTATGGAATAGTACCTGGAGGTGTAAGAGGGGAGAGAGGGACAGATCTGGGGAAAGGAGGACAGAGTCTGGATTTGGCAGATCACTGGCAGAGAGAAGGGCAGGGTCTGCATGACGCTGCTGGGAGGTTACCAGGGTTTGGGGGTCCAATGATGAAAGGGAAAAGGCTATTACGGACCCTGAAGGAAGGGGAAATACTGGGGACATTGGTGGGGATGGTCTAGGGTGGTAGGTATTGGGAATGGTTGAATTGGATCAATCTGTTCTCTTTTCCTACTCTAGGCCTTTTCCCAGGGCCCTACCCAATTGGCTGAGATGATGTTTAATCTCCTTCTGGATGAAAAGAGAATTCTGATTCAGGCTCAGAGGGCTCAGTTGGTGAGGACAACTTGGTGGTGACACTGGAAGCTCCTGGAGTAGAGAGAAACCATGGAAAGGACTCAGGGAATTTGTCTCAGAATAGGATCCTCCCACATCTTGTGGTATAATTTCAGGTGTGGATTTAGTAGTGGTCCCCAACCTTTTTGGCACCAGGGACCATTTTCATGGAAGAAAATTTTTCCACGGACAGGGCCAGCGGGGTATGGTTTCAGGATGATTCAAGTGCATTACATTTATTGTGAATTTTATTTCTATTATTACATTGTAATAAATAATGAAATAATTATACAACTCACCATAGGTTGGGACCCCTGATTAAGGGTTAATGGTCAGAGTTGAAATGTGCTCAGAGGCTCTTATTTCAGGAACAAAGCAACCCAGTTCTTGAAGCACCTATGCAAAGCCAGCAGCATGAGATTGAATCCCGGATCCTGGATTTAAGGTCTATGATGGAGGTTGGTAGATGTGGCAAGAGTTAGGGTGGGCAGGGCTCAGCCTACCTGCTCCCTCAGAAACAGCCTCATCAGGGTCCCATTCTCTCTGCAGAAGCTGGTGAAATCCATCAGCCAACTGAAAGACCAGCAGGATGTCTTCTGCTTCCGATATAAGACTCAGATCAAAGGTAAGGTAGGAAGTACATTGAGGGGTGAGAGAAAGACAAGTGCCTGCTGAGAGGCTAAGGGTGGGAGGGGAAAGCTCCAGTGAGCAGCAGTCACCTTTGGCTACTCTCCACCTGACTATAGTCCTGCTATCATGCAATGCTAGAAGTGTCAGGGTGTGTTGTAGAGGTCGATTTGGAAGTGTGGCTGGGGAACAGCTAGTGAATGTTGAAGGAAATGCATGGAAAACTGACTTAGCAGATTGAGGGGGTGTCTGGTCTAAGCATGACCGTTCAGAATTTGCCTGAGCATCCCACAGGTATCTGCTTTGCTCGGTTTCCCCTTCTTCCTCCAAAATTCCCCCATCCTGACTCCAACTGGGACCCTGGACAGAAAGGAGAGGAGAAGGATCCCACGATCTGACTCCTGCTCCTGCCATCCAGGGAAGACATCCTCTTTGGACCCTCATCAGACCAGACAGCAGCAGTGTCTGCAGGAAACTCTCAATGAACTGGACAAAAAGAGAAAGGTGGGAGGCAGAGGACAGAGGGAGTGGGGAACTAGGAAAAATGAGGGATCTGGGTCTTTGCCCCTTTGCCTTGGCTTCATTATTGCCTCATTCTCAGTTGGATGGTGGAGGGCGATAGTGAGAGGTGCTCAGCATTCATGTTATCTCTTTCCTAGGAGGTGTTGGATGCCTCCAAAGCACTGCTAGGCCGGTCAACTACCCTAATTGAGCTACTGCTGCCAAAGTTGGAGGAGTGGAAAGTCCAGCAGCAAAAAGCTTGCATTGGAGCCCCCCCAGACAACGGATTGGAACAGCTAGAGAAATGGTGAGAGGTACCTTCGCATCCTCACCCAATCCTAGTCCTCTCCACCCCGTGTGAGTTGTGAGTTGCAGTGCCCTGTGTACAGCAAGAGGCATTGTTCTCATTAGTTTCTGTTCCCCAGAATGATCCCAGCTCCCTTGTCTGGCTGTAGCTATACTCTGCTCTTCATCCTCACCACCCAGGGAGCCCAGAGCCCAGTTTTTGCTTCAGCGAAAGTCATGAATTAATCTACAATCTGTTTTTTCCTTTTTTTTTAATCACTCAAGAAATGTATTTCCTGGCTGGGCGCGGTGGCTCACGCCTGTAATCCTAGGACTCTGGGAGGCCGAGGCGGGTGGATCGCTCAAGGTCAGGAGTTCCAGACCAGCCTGAGCAAGAGCGAGACCCTGTCTCTACTAAAAAATAGAAAGAAATGATCTGGACAACTAAAAAAAAAAATATATATATATATAAAAATTAGCTGGGCATGGTGGCACATGCCTGTAGTCCCAGCTACTTGGGAGGCTGAAGCAGTAGGATCGCTTGAGCCCAGGAGTCTGAGGTTGCTGTGAGCTAGGCTGACGCCACGGCACTCTAGCCCAGGCAACAGAGCAAGACTCTGTCTCAAAAAAAAAAAAAAAGAAAGAAAGAAATAATATTTCCTAATTTTTTTTACTGCAATGAATATAATGCCAAACAAGAAAGGAAGAGAGAGAGAAAGAGAGGGAAGGAAGGAAAGAAAGGAGAGGGAGGGAGGGAGGGAGGAGAGAGAAAGAGAGAAAGGAGAAAGGAAAGAAAGAAAGAGAGAGAAAGAAAGAAAAGAAAAGAAAGACCTATTATCTAGTCTGAAACAGAAATTGAATCATATTATTCATACTCTTGTAAAACCTGTGGGTTTTTAAAAAACTTAACGGTATTATAGTATTTATCTATGTTACTTCTAATGGCTGCATAATAGTCCCCTATATGGTGATAATTTAATTAATGAATTCCTATATTTGGACATGTAGGTTATTTTGAATTTCTTGTTATTTTTTCCCACTAAATTCTTTACTTTATAGTAATTATATCGTGAAGCAGGAAAAATCACTAATGTATCCTTGAACATACTTGAAAAATACCTACTCTTTTAAATATTTTCTCATAAGAACATTCATTATAATTTAAACTTTTAAAAATATACTTCAGGCCAGGCTCGATGGCTTATGCCTATAATCCTAGGCATTGGGAACATTTCAGATCTTCTCTTCTAGCTGTTTTGAAATATACAATATATGTTGTTAACTATAGTCACTCTACTGTGCTATCAAACACTAGAACTTATTCCTTGTATCTAACTGTATGTTTGTACCCATTAACCAACCTTTTCTCATCTGCTTACCCCATACACCCTTCCCAGCTTCTGGTAACTATTATTCTACACTCTACATTCATGGGATTAAGGTTTTTTAACTCTCACCTATGACTGAGAACACGTAACGTTCGTCTTTCTGTGCCTGGCTTATTTCACTTAACATGATGACCTCCAGTTCCATCCATATCTTTTTAATGGCTGAATAGTATTCCACTATGTATATGTACACACACCACTTTTTTTTTGGCCTGGCTTCTAACTAACTTGCATACACAACATTTTCTTTATCTATTCATCTTTTGATGGACACTTAGGTCAATTCCATATCTTAGCTATTTTGTTTTGCTGTTTTTTTGTTGGTGGTGGGTTTTTTTGTTTGTTTTTTTTCTTTTTTTTTTTGAGACAGACTCTGTCGCCTGGGCTAGAGCGCGGTGGCATCATCACATCTCACTACAACCTCAAACTCCTGGGCTTAAATGATCCTTCTGCCTCAGCTTCCCTAGTACCTGGGACTATAGGCATACACCACCACACCCAGCTAATATTTCTGGTTTTTGTAGTGATGGGCTCAGGCTGGTCTCAAACTGCTGGCCTCAAGTGATCCTCCTGCCTTGGCCTCCCAAAGTGCTAGGATTACAGGCGTAAGCCACTACGCCCTCCCTATATACCTGTTTTAAACAGAAGTAAAATCATATCATATATGCAATATCTGATAATTTTTAATGTAATATTTTTAGACATGTAAGAATATTTTTCCTCACTGTCTTCCACCTCCAAAAAAAAAAGAGTATTTTTTTCCATGGAAAATATTATACTTTTGTGTAATTTAAAATGTTATATGTAATATTATGTTACATGTAAAACACATTTTTCTTTTTTTAAAAAAATCTATTATAACCATTCAACATGGTAAAGAAATACATTTTCCATGTAAAAATTGGGCTTGTATTACTATTTTTAATGGTTCTATACTATTCCATAATGTAAATATGCCATAATTTATATAAATAATACCAATTGTTTCTCATTTTTCCATTATAAATAACAAAGCTATGAACTTCCTTGTATATTTATCTTTGTTCATTTGTCTGGTTATTTCCTTAGGCTACAGCTTAGAAATGGAGTACTGCAAAATGTGTGTACATTTGCTGAGGCTTTCAAAAAGGCAGTTTCAAACTGTCTACCAGAAAAGTTGTCCCAATATATTGTCTCATATGTAACGTGTGGTTGTTGCCTGTCAACGCATTGCTTATATTTATTATTTTTTATTACAGAGACAGTGAAATATAGTAGTTAAAAGTATGGGTTCTGGCCAGGCACAGTGGCTCACCCCTATAATCCTAGAACTCTGGGAGGCTGAGGCAGGAGGATTGCTTGAGCTCAGGGGTTCAGGACCAGCCTGGGCAAGAGTGAGACCCCTGTCTCTACTAAAAATAGAATAATTAGTCTAGCATGATGGTGCGGGCCTTACAGTCCCAGCTACTCAGGAAGCTGAGGTAGGAGGATTGCTTGAGCCCAGGAGTTTGAGATTGCAGTGAGCTATGACGACGCCACTGCATTCTAGCCTGGGCAACAAAGCGAGACCCTATCTCAAAAAAAAAAAGAAAAGAAAAGGATGGATTCTATATCCAGACTGCCTGGGATCACATACAACGTTCATTCTTTACTAGTTGTATGACCTTGAGCAAGTCACTTAAACTTTCTGTGCCTCAGTTTTATCATCTGTAAAATGGAGGATAACAATAGTACCTGCCTTAGGGTTCTTGTGAAGATTAAATACATTAATATGTGTAAAATTGTACATAGCAAACCTCATATGAAAATGAGCTATAATTATGTTAGTGAATGTTTTATCAGTTTTGAATGTGAAAATGACTTTGATTTTCATTTCTTATGTTATGAATCATGTTGAATAATCTTTCGTAAGCTTCCTGGATTCTTTTTTCGCCCCAATCAGTTTCTTCCTTCCTTTCTTTCTTTTCTTTTCTTTTTCTCTTTTCTTCTTTTTTTTTATTAGAGACAGAGTCTGGCTCTGCTGCCCAGCCTGGAGTGCAGTGTCATGATCATAGCTCACTGCATCTTCAAACTCCTAGGCTCAGGCAATCCTCCTGCCTCAGCCTCCTGAGTAGCTGGGACCACAGGCACGTGCCACCTTACTCAACTAATTTTTTAATTTTTTTATAGAGATAGGGTCTCTCTGTGTGGCCTAGGCTGGTCTCGAACTCCTGGCCTCAAGTGATCCTTTCACCTGAGCCTCCCAAAGTTCTGGGATTACAGGCATGAGCCACCATGCCCAATCAGTTTGTGACTCTCCATGTTATTTAAGGAGAGCTCTCAGAATCTAGATGGGGGCTCCAGGAAACTCATGGAATCTCTCTCCCTGGATTCTGTCCTCCAGGTTCACAGCTGGAGCAAAGCTGTTGTTTCACCTGCGGCAGCTGCTGAAGGAGCTGAAGGGATTGAATAACCTGGTTAGCTACCAAGATGACCCTCTGACCAAGGTGGACCTGCTGAAGGCCCAGGTCACCGAGTTGCTACAGCGTCTGCTCCACAGGTCTAGAGGCCAGGGAGGGACCCCCGGGAAGGGAAGAAACAGGGGGAGCCATTCTTTCATACTGAGCTGTATATTCTCTCCACGCCTCTCTCCCCAGAGCCTTTGTGGTAGAAAATCAGCCCTGCATGCCTCAAACTCCCCATCGACCCCTCATCATCAAGACTGGGAGCAAGTTCACCGTGCGAACAAGGTTGGCATTTCAGAACTTATTCCTGCTGCCAACCCTGCCGCTGTGCATTTTCTGGCTTTAAAGACCCTCCCACTCTTGTTCTTTTCTTCTCCCTTCCCTCTCAATCCACCTACCTCTTCTAATAGCTTCCCTTATCTTTCTCAAACATCTGTCTGGCCTCTCCAGGAGGTTGAGGTTGACAACTTTCCCCCATCTACCTCCCTTCCCCCAGGCTGCTGGTGAGACTCCAGGAAGGCAATGAGTCACTGACTGTGGAAGTCTCTATTGACAGGTAAATTGGGCCAGGTGAAGGGTAGGACCAAGGGGTGGCTGGTTGCTGGGGTGGAGGAGATACCCAGTCTTCACGACAGAGCCCTAGGGCTGTCTTCTTCCCCCTTCCATTCCTCCCTTATAGAAATAATAATTCATCTTTTTTGTTGAACATTTACTATGTGACATGCAGCATGTCAAGTACTCATTTAATCATCGTAGCAACCCCATAAGTTAGGTATGACCAATATATCATACAAACCAGGAAACTAGCACAGAAATTATGTCTGTTCTGCAAGGCCACATAGCTAGTCAGCTGCAGAGTCAGGTTTGAACCCAGGTCTATCTCCTATATTCTTTTACTTCCAAATGATTTCTTTTTTTGTATTTTTTTTTTTTTTCAGGAATCCTCCTCAATTACAAGGGTAGGTGCCTGACAAGGACAAGGACACCACAAACATTTGTACACTACATGACCTACACAACCACCTTCAGCAGTCCTGGTGGGAGCACAAACAGGGAGGAGGGAGATTTGGGTGGGATATGGACAAAGGGAGAAGGGGAGATCTGAAACAAAGTGGAACTTTTGCTGTTTTCCTGCTGACTTTTTACAATAACATTGTTTCTTGTCTCCATATATCTTCTTCCTCCTGGAATAGCTTCCGGAAATTCAACATTCTGACCTCAAACCAGAAAACTTTGACCCCCGAGAAGGGGCAGAGTCAGGGCTTAATTTGGGACTTTGGCCACCTGGTAAGAAGGGCTACTAGCTTAGGCTTCTAGTCTAAAGGAACAAAGGGCTGGGGGAAGTTCCCAGGCCTTGAGAGGACTTGAGGAAAAACAGGGATTCTGGGGACCTTAGGGTCCCCACACTGGTGTTTTTCTCTCCTTCCCCTCAATTTGCAGACTCTGGTGGAGCAACGTTCAGGTGGCTCAGGAAAGGGCAGCAATAAGGTGAGGCCTGGACAGAGGATTGGGGAGCAGGAGGAACTTGCCAAAGGGCTCCCTGATCACCGTGTCTTTGGCTGTCCTAGGGGCCACTAGGTGTGACAGAGGAACTGCACATCATCAGCTTCACAGTCAGATACACCTATCAGGGTCTGAAGGAGGAGCTGAAAGTGAGTGAAAGTGGAGGGTAGGGAGAGATGAAGCAGATTCGGAAGAAGGCACAGGGAGGGGTAAACAGAAGCCTCTTGGGTGGGAGATCACCCCTTTCCCCTACCAAATGTCTGCAGCTAGATACATCACATCCTTCCTCTGTGACTCCTGTATTCTCCCCAGACGGACACCCTCCCTGTGGTAATTATTTCTAACATGAACCAACTCTCGATTGCCTGGGCCTCCGTTCTTTGGTTCAATCTGCTCAGCCCAAACCCACAGGTAGGAGGTGAAGGGTAGACAGGAGGGGTGTGGAAGCTTGGTGTGAGGGGCTGCTTCTGAGCCATGCTGCCCTCCTCCCACCCCTGCAGAACCAGCAGTTCTTCTCCAGCCCTCCCAAGGCCCCCTGGAGCTTGCTGGGCCCTGCTCTCAGTTGGCAGTTCTCCTACATTGGCCGAGGCCTGGACCCGGAGCAGCTGAGCATGCTGAGAAACAAGCTGTTCGGTACAGATCTCCATCTTGTCTCTCAGCCTTTCCCCAGCCTTAGTCTTCCCTGGCCTTCTGTCCTATATATCCCAGAATCTCTGGCCTCCTTTGTCACCTGAACCGTTTATGACTATCTGTCCTACAGGGCAGAACTCTAGGACTGAGGATACATTGTTGTCCTGGGCTGACTTCACTAAGGTAACACCCTGCATCCTGTGTAGCTAGATCTTGCCCCCCAGTCCAAATACTGGCCCCTTCCCACATCACTCCTTCCCCACACCGGGGGCAATTCCTCATCTCTTCCTGCCTTTCCATTCCTCCGCAGCGAGAGAGTCCCCCTGGCAAGCTCCCATTCTGGACATGGCTGGACAAAATTCTGGAGCTGGTACATGACCACCTGAAGGATCTCTGGAATGACGGGTAAGGCCTTGCTCAGCCTTCTGGTGCAGGCCAGTGCTTTCTGGGTCTGAGAGTGGACTCCATGTGCCCTCATGTGGCAAACAGAGAGAGCAAAAACTGGTGCAAGGTTACACCCCTCACATTTGTAGTAATAGTTGTGGTGGTAGCCAGTGTTTGTGAAGCATCTACTATGTTCCAGAGCCTGCTGGGTGCGCTTTGTGAATTATCTCATTTAATCCTTACAACTACACTGAGTGGTGGGTTTTTCTACCTTCATTTTTTTTTCTTTTTTTTTTTTTTTAATATGAAGGGGGGTAGTCAAGAGCAGGGTTCAATTTCCTTCTTTTCTTTTATTTCTTTTTTTTTTTTTATTGTGACAGGGTCTCACTCTGTCACCGTGGGTAGAGTGCAGTGGTGTCATCGTAGCTCACTGCAACCTCGAACTCCTGGGCTTAAGCGTTCCTCTTGCCTCAGCCTGCCAAGTAGATGGGACTACAGGCTCAAGCCATAACACCAGGCTAATTTTTCTATTTTTAGTAGAGACAGGGTCTTGCTCTAGCTCATTCTGGTCTTGAACTTCTGAGCTCAAGCAATCCTCCTGCCTCGGCCTCCCAGAATGCTAGAATTACAGGTGTGAGCCACCTTGCCCAGCCTGCTACCTTCATTTCAAGTGAGGAAACTAAGTCTCAGCAAAGTTAAAGAACTTACCCAAGGGACAGAGTTGGGATTCGAAACCAGATTTATATGACTCCCAAGCTCATGCTCTTTCTATGATACTGCTTACTGATTTGTACAGCACTTGGCTTTTGGGTGCCCCCCCCTCCACCTTTTTTTTCTTTTTTTTAAGAGACAGGGTTCTCACTCTGTCACCCAGGCAGGAGTGCAGTAACTAGCACCTGGCCTTTAAAAGTGCTTTTCTGCCAGGCATGTTGGCTCATGACTATAATCCCGGCACTTTGGGGGAGGCTAAGGTGAAAGGATCTTTTTAGCCCAGGAGTTCGAGACTAGTCTAGGCAACATAGTGAGACCCCAACTCTACAAAAATTTTTAAAAATTAGCTGAGTGTAGTGGTGTGCACCTGTAGTCCCATGTATCTGGAAGTCTGAAGCAGGAGGATCACTTGAGCCCAGGAGTTTCAGGTCGCAGTGAGCTATGATGATGCCACTGCACTGTAGCCCAGGCAACAGAGACCCTGTCTCCAAAAAAAAAAAGTGTACTTCATCTGTGTGATCTCACTGAATCCTTGCATCTCTTCAAACCCTGGGAGGGTGGATATTGTCAGTGATGTGAAGTTAATTGGACAAGATGGAAAAGTTTGTAAGTGGCAGAGCTAGCACCAAAATCCGGTGCTCTTTTCCCATACAAGAGGAGGAAGGGGCAGAGGTACTGGGGGAGGGGTGTTTCTCACGGCTGTTTTCTGTGTTCCAGACGCATCATGGGCTTTGTGAGCCGGAGCCAGGAGCGCCGGCTGCTGAAGAAGACCATCTCTGGCACCTTTCTGCTGCGCTTCAGTGAATCATCAGAAGGGGGCATTACCTGCTCCTGGGTGGAGCACCAGGACGATGGTCAGCTGCCCTGCCCAGCCATTCCCGCAGCCTTTCCTTTCTGCCTGGCTCTCCTTTTGCCCCTCTTCCTGCTCTTGGCTTCCCTGGCTCTGTCCTGAATCCCTCAGCAGGTTTGGGGTTGGGCAGCAAGAATGGGGAACTCCCTGGCCCAGCCTCTTCCCTCAAGCCTGCCTATCCCTGCATCCACTCTCCAGATAAGGTGCTCATCTGCTCTGTGCAACCTTACACCAAGGAGGTGCTGCAGTCACTCCCGCTAACTGAAATCATCCGCCACTACCAGCTGCTCACTGAAGAGAATATCCCGGAGAACCCACTGCGCTTCCTCTATCCCCGAATCCCCCGGGATGAGGCTTTTGGGAGCTACTACCAGGAGAAAGGTGGGAATCATTGACATACTTCATTGCTAGATTGCAGGGATCCTCAGACATCCATAAATCTCTTTCCTTTCAAACATGGAAAAACTGATATGCAGAGAAGTTAAGGGATTTGTCCATGGGAGACTGTTAGTTAGTAGGGGGATAGGACTGTCAAGACCATCTGCCCCAGGGGGCCCTCAGGCTTTGTGTCCAACCCACTGATCTCTTGCCTCCTGTGTATGTCCCCACAGTTAATCTCCAGGAACGGAGGAAATACCTGAAACATAGGCTCATTGTGGTCTCTAATAGGTGAGCTATAAACCCATCCTCCCAATCCTTTTAGGCTGATATATAGTGACTCTAATCTGTCCAATTCCAATCTTTCCAGCCTTCTCTTCCTACTGACCCACACTCTCTAGCCCTCCAGTTTTTTCCTGTTCTTCTAGTCTCTCTCCTCTCTCATATTTTCCTGCTGCCATCCTTAGGTTGACTCCACAGGGGTTCCTTAATAATAATGGTCATAATCACTGGTGTTAGTGGGCACCTACTTGATGCCAGGAATGGGACTAGATTTTTAAAAAAACATTTTCCATTTAATTCTTATGAGAACCCATCAGAGGCATGTGCAGTGTGGCTCACGCCTGTAATCCTAGCACTCTGGAAAGCCAAGGTAGGAGGATTGCTTGAGCTTAGGAGTTTGAGACCAGCCTGAGCCTCTACTAAAAATAGAAAAATTAGCCAGGCGTGGTGGCACATGCTTGTAGTCCCAGCTAGTCAAGAAGCTGAGGCAGGAGGATTGCTTGAGCCCAGGAGTTGGTGGTTGCAGTGAGCTATGATGATGCCAACTGTACTATAGCCCAGGCAACAGAGTGAGACTCTGTCTCAAAAAAAAAAACCACCCAGCTGAGTAGATAATAACAATAGCCACATTTATTAAAAAATTATTATGTGCCAGGTACTAGGCTAAATACTTTGTGTTCATTTTCTCATTGTATACAATCTTCACAATAATCCTGTCAGGTAAACACTATTATTATTTTCAGCTGAGGAAACTGAAGTTTGGAATAGTAAAGTGGCATAGCTAAGGTACATGGCTAATAAATTATACAGGTCTGTCATATTCCAAAGCCCTACTTTTAACCATCCTACTTCCTCTCAAGAATCATTAGGGGGACCGGGCATAGTGGTTCACATCTGTAATCCTAGCACTTTGGGAGGCTGAGGTGGGAGGATTGCTTGAGGTCAGGAGTTCACAACCAGCCTGAGGAAGAGCTAGATTCTGTCTCTACAAAAAAATAAAAAAAATTAGCTGGGTGTGGTGGTACATGCCTGTAGTCACAGCTACTTGGGAGGCTGAAGCAGGAAGATGGGTTGAGTCCAGGAATTTGAAGTTGCAATGAGCTCGGAGGATGCCACTGTGCTCTATCCCGGGTGACAGAGTGAGACCCAGTCTCCAGAAAAAAAAAAAAAGAATTGTTAGGGGCTGGACACAGTGGCTTATGCCTGTAATGTCAGTGCTTTGGGAGGCCAAGGCCAGAGGATCACTTGAGTGAAGGAGTTTGAGACAAGCCTGGGCAACATAGCAAGACCCCTCTCTCTATAAAAAATTTAAAAATTAGCTGGGCATGTTGGTGTGCACCTCTAGTCCTAGCTACTCAGGAGGCTAAGGCAGGAAGATTGCTTGTGCCCAGGAGTTTGAGGCTGCAGTGAGCTATGATTATGCCACTGTACTCCAGCCTGGGCAACAGAGTGAGACACTGCCTCTAAAAAAGAAAAGAATTATTAGGTATTGTTGTTCCCATTTACAGATGATAAATCCTCGGCTCAGAGAAGTTAGGGAACTTGCCTAAGATCACTCAGCTAATAAATGAAAGGGTTCAGACTCTAGCAAGCCTGATTCCAAAGCTCATGCTCTTTAGCCTTCTGCTCTACTGCCTTGTTAGG
The DNA here is from genome assembly GCA_004363605.1 of Indri indri. NCBI lineage: Eukaryota > Metazoa > Chordata > Mammalia > Primates > Indriidae > Indri > Indri indri. Next base: position 21,717 of record RJWJ010005745.1, read on the forward strand.
TTAGAGAGACAGCTTCTCCTTGCTCTATCATTCTCTACTTTACCTAAATCATTGAGCCCTGACCCTTTGTCTGTCTTGGGGTATCCAGACAGGTGGATGAGCTGCAACAACCGATAGAGCTTCAGCTGGAGCCAGAGCTGGAATCATTAGACCAGGAGCCAGGGCTTGTACCAGAGCCAGAGCTAGGGCTAGGCCTGGAGGCAGGGCTGCATCTGGAACCAGCACTAGAACCTGTGTTGGAGCCCATGCTGGAGCTCACTCTGGAGCCTGTGCTGGAGCCCACTCTGGAGCCCGTGCTGGAGCACACTCTGGAGCACACCCTGGAACCTATGCTGGAGCACACTCTGGAGCCCCTGCTGGAGCACACTCTGGAGCACACCCTGGAACCTATGCTGGAGCACACTCTGGAGCCCCTGCTGGAGCACACTCTGGAACCCGTGCTGGATCCCACTTTGGAGCTTGTGCTGGAGCCCAAGCTAGAGCTCGTGCCAGAGCCCACACCATGCTTGGCATCACAAAGAGTACCAGAGCCAAACCTAATACCTATATCACAGCCAGTGCCAGAGCCAGATTTGCCTCGTGATCTGAGACACTTGAATACTGAGGAAATGGAAAGTAAGTGTTGAGATGGGGCTAGGGAAGGGGGCATACATTCTCTTTCCCACCTCCCTTCCCTTACCCATTACAGAAAAAGCTAAGCTTCAAGCTCCTCATTGGAGAGAGGCTCATTTCCTTGTGATTCCTTTTATTTAGGAAATTCAGATGTCTTCCCCCACCTCCCTGTTCCTCCATCCCCCAAGGTCTCCCTCAGGCCCTGTCCAGGCCTTTGCTGCCATCCTCCCTCAATTTCCCTGCCGGGTTGGGAGCTCCCAACTAACATCAGGGCCTGACTTTTTTCTCTGGATATCCTAGTCTTTAGAAACTGTATAAAGATTGAAGAAATCATGCCAAATGGTGACCCGCTGTTGGCTGGCCTGAACACTGTGGATAGAAACTGTATAAAGATTGAAGAAATCATGCCAAATGGTGACCCGCTGTTGGCTGGCCTGAACACCGTGGATAGAAACGGTATAAAGATTGAAGAAATCATGCCAAATGGTGACCCGCTGTTGGCTGGCCTGAACACCGTGGATAGAAACTGTATAAAGATTGAAGAAATCATGCCAAATGGTGACCCGCTGTTGGCTGGCCTGAACACCGTGGATAGAAACGGTATAAAGATTGAAGAAATCATGCCAAATGGTGACCCGCTGTTGGCTGGCCTGAACACCGTGGATAGAAACGGTATAAAGATTGACGAAATCATGCCAAATGGTGACCTGCTGTTGGCTGGCCAGAACACCGTGGATGAGGCTTATAGCTCCCACCCCAGCCATTTCTACACTGATGGACCCTTGAATCCTTCTGACTACTAGGAACTACGTTTCCCCTGTTCTTTCCATATCTCTTACCCCTCCTACCCCGTGGTGTTGCTCATACATCATGATGTTGCTCTCCACGGTTGGGAAATCAGGCATGTGCCCTTTCTAAGCTGGGTTAACCCAGGGATTTGGGGTGAAAAGTAAAAGCATAACATGGTAACATGGGTGAGGAGGGGGCAGCAATGAATTGGAATGGATGCTGGCAATAGTTCTAAATAGGCTCCTGGAGGCTGCCCGATGTGCTGGGAGGGGCAGGTGTCCTGGGGGCAGGCCAGGACAGTTGGGAGGTACTTGGAGGGCTCAGGGCAGCAGCTTTTTTTCCTGTATGGAAGGATTTCAACATTTTAATAGCTGGTAAGCCTAAATTGGTACACACTAGCATTAGCCCTTGGTGGGGAGCACAGAAATATGATAGGACTCCATTTCTTTCTTCTGATTCCTTTATGTCTGGGATAACTTTTCCTTCTTCCCTTCATTTCTGACTCAAGTTTTAAATTTCTTCTTTACCTGCACGGGCTGAGAGCTTTCTGCCTCAGCCCGCCATATCACGCTCCACGCTGTAGAAAGGGAGAGGAGGCTGATCCTCTTCTTACCAGTCTTCTCCCTTGCTCTGCCCCTAAGCTGGCCACAACCATTCCTCCCCCATAAAATGATCCTGCCAATCTAATGTGCCTGTGAAGCTTTGCACACTATATTATGCTACCTAGTCCCCACCTTCCCAGTGCTTAGGAGACAGATCACTCCTGGAGGCCAGGGATGGTAGGATTGCTGGGAATTCAAGAATTCCTTTTTAAAGTATTGGATAGAATTTGGTGTTTTTACAGAGGAAGAGAAGCACTGGGTCTTAGCTATTTCTCTATTATGATATTCCCTTTCTTTTGTACAATATATTGTTTA
>RJWJ010005745.1:24134-55710 GCA_004363605.1 Indri indri
ACGAATGTCCTGGGCCAAGTGTGATGGCTCATACCTGTAATCTCAGCACTCTGGGAAGCCGAGATGGGAGGATTTCCTTTTTTTTTTTTTAATTTTTTTTTTTTGAGACAGAGTCTCACTGTGTTGCCCAGGCTAGAGTGCCATGGCATTATCCTAGCTCACAGCAACCTCAAACTCCTGGGCTCAAGTGATCCTCCTGCCTCAGCCTCCCGAGTAGCTGGCACTACAGGCATGCGCCACCATGCCCGGCTAATTTTTTTCTACATATTTTTAGTTGTCCAATTAATTTCTTTCTATTTTTAGTAGAGACGGGGTCTCGCTCTTGCTCAGGCTGGTTTCGAACCCCTGAGCTCAAACAATCCGCCCGCCTCGGCCTCCCAGAGAGCTAGGATTACAGGCGTGAGCCACCGCGCCCGGCCAAGATGGGAGGATTTCTTGAGCTCAGGAGTTCGAAACCAGCCTGAGCAAGGGCAAGAGCTCATCTCTACTAAAAATAGGAAAAAAATTAGCTGGGCAACTAAAAATAGAAAAAGTTAGCTGGGCATGGTGGTACATGCATGTTGTCCCAGCTACTCAGGAGGCTGAGGCAGGAGGATCGCTTGAGCCCAGGAGTTTGAGGTTGCTGTGAGCTAGGCTAATGCTACGGCACTCTAGCCCAGGTGACAGAGCAAGACTCTGTCTCAAAAACAAACAAAAAACAAAAAAACACAACACCTAATGTCCTTAGGGACACCAACAAACTATATAGGACTGAGGTCAGCAAACTGTGGCCTCTCTTCCACCCACCTCCGTATGCCCATTTTGTCATGTTTCTTCTTCCCTCCCTATTTGGAGAAGCCCCTCCTGTCCCTTAGACTCTCACGGGCAGGGGTGGTGGTGGTGGGAATAATTATATAACTATCCTATTGTCACTAGCTGGTTGGTGGCAAAGCCAAGATATAAACCTGGGTCTGACTCCAAAGCCTATGTTTTTTTATGCTGCAGCTATGGAAAAAAGGAAAGGAAATTATCACTAGCCCCTTCCCCTCCTCTTTTTTTCAAAGACAGTTTAGTTCCCCTTGGTTGAACAAACTCCTCCCAAAGGGCCCACAGATGTCTTTTAAAGGAGAGTCTCATTGGCTTGGGAGATTTACCTTTATCTTCCTGGAATGCCCTTCCTCTCAAAACTGAGCTCTGACATTTGATCCTGCAATGATCGGGGCTCCTGTCTTTGGCCAGATATACTCTTAGCCAAAAAAGTAGGGAAGGAGGCACTGGATCAGGGAGCAAGTGACGCTTAGGTGTGACCCCACTTCCCAATCTCAACCGCTTGCGATCCCATTCTGCTTGCTCAGCCATACAGGGATTAATACCAAAAAGATCCCAGTTATTCTATACACCAAGGGGTCATGAGAAAATACCACTTTCCGCTGTAGCCCTTCAGAGTAGAAGAAAGAGATGCATACGGTAGTCTCTTGGCCCTACTTTTCCTTCTGTTTATCTTTCCCAACTGAGCCTGGAAATTAGACCCTCATAGCCTCATAAATAAGTCTTTATTGAAAAAAAGTACATTATTTAGTATAAATATAATAAATAATCCTCCTCCCCAAATTGCTCCCATGAGGATAAATAATCCCAAAATTTCCTTTCCCATCTAATAAATACTCAACCTTGTCATAGGTCAGCATCACAAGTCAGTCAGTACTGGTAATTTTTCAACATATGCAGTCCCATTAGGATTAATGGACTAATTAACTTGTTGGCTCACAGGTGTCTGGGGTGGTCGGTTTTATCTTGGTATTGCTGAGCCATGGAGATGTGAGTGCCACCCTTAAGCTGTTGGCTTTAGGGACTCAGGGTTGCTGCTCCATGGGCAAAGACCCGGGCAGCTACTGCCACAAAGGCCTGGAGGCTGCGAAGGATCTTGAAGCGGAGAAGAAGGCGCTCCCACGGCTGGCTAGGAATGGGTCTTGGAGTCTGCTGAGGCTCCCAGTGGTCACCTTCAGGCTGAAAGGACAGGACAGGGCAGGACACAGTCAAAGAACACTCTAGATCTTTAATCCCCCCACCTCTGTCTCTAATACTTGCAAGCCCCCATTCTCTAGGTCCCTAGTTCATACCTGTAAGAGTTGGCTGAGGCCCAGTAGAGAGGCATGAAGCTGGCCCACAGGGCCATCAGGGAGCAGAGAAGGCTCCCCTGTGAAAATGTCTGATCCTAGCAGCTTCTCGTAAAATATCAGACCCTGGTGGATCCTTTGCAAGCAGAACTAGGGAGAGAAGAAAGCAATGAAAAAAGTGGATACCCTCTTCCTACTCCATTCCCTGAAGACCCACCCAGTTCCTTACTATTCTCAGACACAATGTCTAGTTCACCACAGTGCCCAGCCATGTTCCCAGTCCCCTCTCCTTTGTGGCCCAGCCTCATCCTTGTGGTACCTGACTGTTGTCTCTGAGTCCTTGGGGATCACAACCATCCCCACACTGGATATGGGGAACATCATTTGCAGTCTCTTCATCTCCTTCTTCTCTTAGTAGATCCTGGAATGGAGGAGGGGGTAGGAAGAATGAAGAAGTAAGATAAGTACTTTTGACCCCCACCTGGACCCTCAGGCCCATGGCTTTCCCAGGACCCCACTCTCCTGTCCTCTCTCACTCCTTGATGGCCTTCAACCCTCCAGCTTCTACCCAAGGTCACAGAGTCTTCTACTGCAGCCTTGGAGAGGCTCCAGTTTGGTCCCAGGTGCTGCCACTCACCATGTGTCCCACTTGTGGGTGTGCACTCCAGGCCAGCGTGCAGAGCTTCTGTGAGAGCTGCTGGCATCGAGCCCAGGCAGGGCTGCTGCCCCCAAGCACAGCTCGACCCTGAGTAGTCCAAAGCAGCAGCAATAGCAGCATCACAGCTCTGCTTCCCAGCATCTCGTTGCCTGCTTCTTAACCTGGATGGTTCTGCGCCTTGCACCGCTCCTTGTAGAATCTCTGCCCACTTCCACTTGCTCTGAGACTGATTCTCTCTGTTCTGTGAGTCTCTGGTTTGGTTCCCTCTGTTGTTCACCAAGTCCCTGAGCTGCTTCCTGTTGTTTTCCTCCCTTTGTCTCTGAGTCTCTTTTTAAGGTCCCTGCATTGTAAGGCCCGCCCTTTATACTAGCAGGTGACTCACAGCAGGTGGGATTCCCCTCCCTGCATCATCCCCCTCCGTGGGGAGCCCAGGTATGCAGCCTTAGTTCCACGGGAAATGAGTCGTGTGGTTGCTGTGGCTAGAGGCCGGGGATGGGACACATGTGTAATGCTCTCCAGGAATCGAAATGGCTGTAGACGAGGGGGTTGAGGGGAGTAACGAACATTTAAATTAATCTGGTCTCAAGTTCCTTCCTGTTTAATCTTTCTCTGAACTTTTTGCCTCTCAAAGCTATACCACTACCCAGCTCAAACTTAATTTCCTCACCTCCTCCTGCCTGAGGAAAAACCAAAACAGAGAAGCATTCATTCATCTCCTAATAGGGTGCTGAGCTCAATTTGTAATGAAGTGTTATTTCTACTTGATGTCCCCATCTAAGAATAAGGGGCTTCTTCTTTTTCTTCATTGGAAACAGCATTATTTTTACTGGATGGTCCTGGTTTCATAGGAGAGAATGGGTATGAAGGCACTTTGCGAACTGGGAAGCCAGATAAATGCTGCGTGAGGCCTTACTGCTTCCTACTTCAGGCGGAGGTTAGGAGGGCTCTTGTGGTAAAAGGCTTGTTGGCTAAAAACCATCTGATTCTTCAACCCTATCAGCCTAAGTTTTCATGGGCTTTGTGGGATTCAGGTGATTTTTTTTTTCAGGATACCAGTGCAAGCAAGGGCTGGAAATTCAACTTAGACATCCCCGTACTCAGTCCCTATCCCACAGCTAGGAAGCCCAGGAGTTCTGGGTAGTCAAATGTACATAGTGTCAATGACTCTAGCTAGTCCTTCAGCCTGTTGCATCCATGGGTAAAATCCACTGTCACTGATTTCATCACCCTCCCTGATGCAACATCCAGTGAAACAGCTGAGGGTGTGAGGTTGGGCGTGGGAGTAGAGGGTGGTCCAAAGCTGGGACTGCCCCGACCCCAGTGGAGGGTCCCAGAATAATTTGGACGTCAGAATGAGACCGTAGGTGACCACACAGCTGGCCCCTCAAGCCTCCCCAAGAGGTTGGCCCTTTTCTTCTGAGAAACTTACCCTCGATGGAGGTCTCCCTTCCCTTACAGCTATTCAAAACTGCCCAGTGAAACTTCAGATTCAAATAGTATGATTCTGTGGTAAATCCACCCTTTGGATGAAACACTGCCAGCATCAGAGAATTATCTCAGTTTTGGTGAGAAATGGTTTGCCTTTCCTACATTGGGTGGACACAAATGGAATAAGGAAATTGGAGGGAGGGGCATAAGGGAGTTCACCTCGCTTGTACACAATGTCTCCCATGCTCTTCCCACCTCCCACCCCCATTCTGGGAGCCCTGAAAGATAGGAGATGAAAGGTGAAAAGGAAGAGGAGGAAGTGGAGCTCTGCAGGACGGGATGAGAAGGACAAGGGTGAGTTGGACGCACGGGGCTCTGCCTCTGTTTCACTTCCTGGCGCTTCAGGAGTTGGGTAGGAAGCAGGGTTGGTGGGGAGATTGTGGGACTGTTGTGTGGCAGGAACTACTTCCAGGGCTACATCTGATCTGGAGCTGCAAGAAGCCCTTGACGTCAGCTGGGGCTCAACCGTTATGCAAATCATATTCACAAGACACTCCTAGGCAGGCCTTTCCAGTTGGATGCCCATACTCCAAATCCACTTGAAGTTCCCCCAGGTGGTTAATAATGATCCTAATATATATCTAACTCTCACTTTATGCCAAGTACTTTGTCTAAGCACTTTACATGTGTTAAACCATTTAATTCTCACAACAACCCTATAAGATAGGTACTATTATTATCCCCATATTACAGATGAGGAGACTGAAATGAAGAGGTAAGTTATTTATCCAAGATCACAGAGCTACTAAGTGGCTGGAATTCCAGTGCAGACAATCTGGCTTCAGATCCTGCATTCTTATTTTTTTCTTTTTGAGACAGGGTCTCACTCTGTCACCTGGGCTAGAGTGCAGTGGCATCATCATAGCTCACTGCAACCTTAAACTCCTGGGCTCAAGTGATATTCCTGCCTCAGCCTCCTAAGCAGCTGAGATTGCTCAGGCTGGTCTTGAACTCCTGGCCTCAAGGAATCCTCCCACCTAGGCCTCTCAAAGTGCTCGGATTACAGGTGTGAACCACCACGCCTGGTCTCAGATCCTGCATTCTTAATCATTACATTATGATATGTTACTGTCAGGAGACACAAGAACATCTGTAACTTATAAAGTAGCTTATTTAGCCCAGGTATCTCAGGCTCTGTAACTTTCATGCATCTGTGTAGTTGTTCTCAATTTGAGTCCTCAAATATGTAGATTTCTTAAAGTGTGGGAACTGTCTAGGTGTCTTAGCACCCACCTTTTTGTGTTATTTTAGATCTAAGGGCTTGTGAAGTCAGATCAGTTTGAGAGACCCTCTGAGTTGTTTTCCTCTTTCTCTTAGACCTCTACCTGAATCTAGGAGCCCTCTGAGTCCTGGAAATATAAATTCTTGGGTCCTTCTGTGAAGGTCTACTTATCAGCCTTTATTAAGAAAGACAAATGGGCCAGGTGTGGTGGCTCACGCCAGTAATCCTAGCACTCTGGGAGGCCGGGTCGGGAGGTACTGCTTGAGCTCCGGAGTTCGAGACTAGCCTGAGCAAGAGCAAGACCCTGTCTCTACTATAAATAGAAAGAAATTAGCCAAACAACTAAAAATAGAAAAAATTAGCCGGGCACGGTGGTGCGTGTCTGTAGTCCCAGCTACCCGGGAGGCAGAGGCAGGAGAATTGTTTGAGCCCAGGAGTTTGAGGTTGCTGTGAGCTAGGCTGACGCCACAGCACTCTAGCCAGGGCAAGAGAGACTCTGTCAAAAAAAAAACAAGAAAGAAAGACAAATGCTTTAAAACTGTATCCTCTGTGAGGAATTTCTTCCACCACAGTCCCTCTATGTGGCCTTTAGAAACAGTAACGACAGCTGAGCTAAAGTGCCCTGAGACATCTCACAACCTGGACCCAAAGACATTCAAGCTCACACGCCCCAAGAATCCCTCAGAATAACTGTTGATGGTAAATCGTTTAAGTTTCGAGAAGGCAAATGTCTCAATTTGCCATTCTCATCCCCCACTGTGAGAACGTGCAGCTCCGTGGGCTAGGGGAATTTGATATCCTGGGGGTCCTGTTCCCCGGGAATATTACCAGGGCCTCTGGGGAGGGAACAATCACAGATGGGAGTTTCAGATGGATGCCTTTAGAATCGTAGAAGATGCGGCCACTTGGGCCGTGTCAAGAGTGTGGGTCCCGCTTCCTTTTTTCTCTCCCATATCTAGGGATGATAGGAAATGCCGGCGAGTTTCGGGGGCAATAGGGTCAGAGGTTGCGGAGTAGCTCACTAGAGCACCGCGGGAAGAGGGGGTGAACTAAGCAACGCTGGGAATACCCAGCAGTCGATTCCCAGTACTTTGCCTTGGACGCCCCTTATTCTAGAGATCTTAAAGTTACAGGGAGCATAAAAGGTCGGTTTCCAAGCCTAGGTCTAATTTTATTCAAGCAGGTTTAAAAAAGGAACGATTACTTTTTACAACCGCAAACAAGCCCAGGGTCTGGCTTCGTTTGTTCCCAACGGCACCCCGTAAACCGTGTTTTGGCCCAGCTCCTGCGTCACACGCCTTCTCGCGGAGTGCGTCTGTACCTGGCTCCTTCTGATTGGTTTAGACGCGCCCCAAGCCCTTCCTGATTGGAAGCCGCTACTGGGAGTCCGGTCCTTCCCGCCGTAGAGTTAGATTGAGCCTGAGGCGTGGGGGAGAATTGGGGAAACTGGAATTTCCCACGGAGGTGACGGCGCTTGCGCTCCCCCTACTCGTTTTAATTCCACGCGCTCCAAAATATCCGCCATGGAGAAATCTTGGTAATGACCCATTCCCCGTACGCATCCCAGGAACACATCTGACCCTTGCCCTGTCTCTCCCCTCACGCCGCCGGGGTCGAATTCTAGATAGCCCATTTCTCTGGTTCCCCCAGGGAATTCTGGGTAACTAGCCGTTTCCATTACCTTCCCCTACCCCCGCCTCAATTGTGGGTAACTGGCCATTATTGTTTTCCCCTAGAGAATCCTGGGTAATTATTACAGAGGATTCTGGGAAACTAACTTCTCTTGTTCTCACTGCCAACCCCCCCATTCCAACCCAAATTCTGGGAAACAAGCAGCTTACACCCCTCTCCCTAACTGCAACCCCCGTAGTTCCTGCTCCCTTCACCTGATGGTTCAGGGCTGAGCCAGGCGAGTGAGCAGGTCTGAAGGGAGATAATTAGGTTAGATAGTAAGGTGATGGGGAGTACAGAGGGCCTGGAGGAGGAGAGGAAGGGACAGTAATTCTCCCAACTCCACCCCCCTGCCCATTGTCCCCTGCCTGCTTCATCCTCAGCCTGGCAGTTTCATTCCTTCTGCCTGCCTCATCTGCCTCCCACATAACCTAGAAGAAACTAAGTACCAGTACTTGGACCTACCCCTGACTCAGCTACCTCTTTCCCCTTGCAGGCCGGGATGTCCATTCTAGGCCCATTGGTGCTGTCCTGCCGAAGGTTGGGTCAGGCTAAAGGGACTGGCAAGGGAGGGTGTGACACAAGTCTAATCAACTGCCATCGTCATCATGAACTTTGAGGGTCTTGATCCTGGACTGGCAGAGTATGCTCCCACCATGCATTCTGCCTTGGACCCTGTCCTGGATGCCCACCTGAACCCAAGTCTGCTGCAGAATGTGGAGCTGGACCCAGAGGGAGTGGCCTTGGAGGCTCTTCCCGTCCAGGAGTCAGTGCACATAATGGAAGGTGTCTACTCTGAATTGCACAGTGTGGTGGCTGAAGTGGGTGTGCCTGTCTCCGTTTCCCACTTTGACTTGCACGAGGAGATGCTGTGGGTGGGGAGCCACGGGGTAAGAACTTTGTGAAGGCTGAAAGGAGATGTTGGAGGTCTTTATGTGGTTTTGGCCCCAAAGACAGCTGCTTTGCAAGGAGGCAGAACTGAGTTGAAATAATGAGAGTTAGCTGGTTCTCTAAGTCAAGCCAAGAGGAGGGTGGTGGAGAGAAAAGGGGAGTCTAGGATCCAAGAATAAATTACATAGGTACTCTTTCAGAGAAGGCATCCGCTTTTATCATAGTTTGCTCGTCCCATGTTCTGATTAATCTTGATAATTGTACCCATCACTTAGTCTGTAGCCATCCAAATCCAATCTCTAATGCCCCTTTTCTGTTTTCCATGTTAATTATTATAGACTGTTTAGTGAACGTTTCTGCATATCTTACATGGAGATACGCTTCAGTCTTCTCTGGTTGATTTTACTCTCAGAGCAGTTATCAATGCTAATTTTTTAAAATGTGTGTCCATATTGCCAATATGCTATGGAACCCAAAGATTTTGTAAGAAATAATATGCTGTCCTTGGTTTACTAATTTACCTTTCATGGAGTGTGAATCGTTTTTCCATTAGAAGGGATGAGTTTTTTGTGTGTGACTGATTCAGTTCCATAGGCAAGTCTACTGCTATGCTAGGCACAGGGAATAAAGCTGAATAAAACATAATCCTTGCCCTCAAAGAGTTTATAGGACAGTGAGGTAAAAAAGACACATAAACAGGTAATTTCATGGTACTAAGTGCTGCTGTGAAAATATGTACTGAGTGTTGGAGAGCATGGAGGAGGGTCAGAGAGGGCCTCCAGGAGGAAGTGACACTTGAACTGAGGCTTGAAAGATGAGTAGGAATTAGGTGAAGGAGATGGGAAAAGGCTGTCTTGGCACAGGATAAACAAAGATTCCCAAGATATTACAAAGCATGGTGAGTATAGAGTGCAGGAACTATGAACAATTAGGACTTATTGGACTAGAAGTTGAAGAGGGAGATACTAATTCATTCAACCAGTTTTTTTCTTTTTTTCCTTTTTTTAGTTTTTTTTTCTTTTACCCCACACAGATGCTGGCATGGAACAACCAGTGCTTTTTGAGCCACCTACTAGATGCCAGACCTTGCTCTAGGTTTGGAATAAGCAGTAAACAAAACAAACAGAAAACATACACAATATATCAGGTGTTGATTAGTACTTTTTTTTTTTCTTTTTTTGAGGCAGGGTCTTACTCTGTCACCCAGGCTGGAGTGCAGTGGTGTGATCATAGTTCACTGTAACCTGGAACTCTTGGGCTCAAGTGATCCTCCCATCTCAGCCACCCAGGTAGCTAGGACTACAGGCATATGTGGCGTATGGTTCCTAGCCTTAGGCCTCAGTTGCTCCTAGTCACAAAGGCCAAGCAAGAAAAGAAAAAAGCTGAGCCCTGTCTAGTCCCTGACCTACATGTGGAATGACCCTGCCCCTCCACTCAGGGTGTCTCTGTCATCTTTGTCCCCTACAGGGCCATGCCACTTCTTTTTTCGGCCCAACTTTGGAGCGCTACTCATCCTTTCAGGTCAATGGCAGTGATGACATTCGACAGATCCAGAGCCTGGAGAATGGTATCCTTTTTCTCACCAAGAACAACCTCAAGTATATGGCTCGTGGGGGCCTCATTATATTTGATTACCTGTAAGTGGCTTCTAAGCTCTGGACTGGGAGAGAGGGTACCTCAAAGGGTGGGAAGGCTAAGGGATTGGCAGATTGTGAGACCCTGGCCCCTTAGCCTTTCCTCTCCCCAGCAGGCTAGATGAGAATGAGGATATGCACAGTCTCCTACTGACTGACAACAGTACTCTACTCATTGGTGGGTTGCAGAACCACATATTGGAGATTGATCTTAACACTGTTCAGGAGACTCAGAAGGTACAAGTCTGGGGCAGGAAAGACCCATGCAGGGCCTGAGGTTACTGGGGGGTCAGGGTATGCCTGGGCTGGTGATGTGCCTGAGATGTGGATGTGACCTTTCTGTTCCTTTGGTCTGTGGGAAAAATCATTTTCTCACTGGTTTTTCCTGCTTCCCTCTCCAGTATGCAGTTGAAACACCTGGAGTCACCATCATGAGACAGACAAATCGCTTCTTCTTCTGTGGCCACACATCTGGCAAGGTGGCCAAGTTCCATTTCTCCCACCACAGGGCCCTGTTTCACTAGATACCTGATTGGGCTGTGCTTTCTCTCAACTCTCGGTGTAAAGTAGGATTGGAGATGAGGGATGAAAAGAGTAAATTCACTTCCTTCTCAGCGATGTTATAGTATGAGATTGTCTTGCAGCCTGATGTTTTCTATTGTATCAAGGTACTTTAGAGCCAAAAGGGTAAACGAGTTCTCCGTGGGGTCCTATCCAGCTCTTGGCTTCTCTGCCTTTTCTGGACTCTTAATTGTCCATATCCAACCTATAGCCTTAGTTCCTTTGGTAGGGACCTCATAAGGTTAGGTAAGTGGCACGTACTCTTCCTGATAACAGAGTTGGCAGATAACTGAGTTGTCTCTTCTTTAGGTTTCCCTGCGAGACCTCCGCACTTTTAAGGTGGAGCATGAGTTTGATGCCTTCTCAGGGAGTCTGTCAGATTTTGATGTGCACGGCAATCTACTGGCTGCCTGTGGCTTCTCCAGCCGCCTCACCGGCCTTGCCTGTGACCGTTTCCTCAAGGTGTATGATTTGCGCATGATGCGTGCCATCACACCACTTCAAGTACATGTGGATCCTGCCTTCTTGCGCTTCATTCCTACATATACTTCTCGTCTTGCTATCATCTCCCAGTCGGGTATGAAGGGCATATAGGATTGGGTAGGAGGGATGGATGAGCAAAGGGGAAGTAGGCACAGAAGGAGTATTATTCTAGAAACATTTTGTTGGGAAAAGAAGTAACCTTTTATTGGGGTCCCAGGATTTCACTTGGGTTTAGTCAGAGATTAGAGCTTTTGTTTTGTCCTTTGTTGTGAGGAACATGGAAAAAGATAAAGATGGAATAGGCAAAATAACTCTAGAATTGCTCTTTGCTGGGTAGCAAACCATCCTGTAGTTTGTGGGGAGATATCAGATGGTATTCTTTTTCTCTCTAGGCATGGATTTGGGACCCATCTTACCTAGATACCAGGGAAGAGGGTAGGAAGGGCATGTAAGCGTAACTCCCTTTCACTTTCCAGGGCTCAGTGGATTTCTTCCTCCCTCCTAGGGCAGTGCCAGTTCTGTGAGCCTACAGGCCTGGCCAACCCAGCAGACATCTTTCATGTGAATCCTGTGGGGCCTCTGCTAATGACCTTTGATGTGTCAGCCAGCAAGCAGGCCCTGGCCTTTGGGGATTCTGAGGGCTGCGTGCACCTCTGGACTGATTCCCCCGAGCCTTCCTTCAACCCCTACTCCCGTGAGACTGAGTTTGCTTTGCCCTGTCTCGTGGACTCACTGCCTCCTCTGGACTGGAGCCAGGACCTGCTGCCTCTTTCCCTCATCCCTGTCCCGCTCACCACTGACACACTTCTCTCTGATTGGCCTGCTGCCAACTCCGCTCCAGCTCCCAGGTTGTACCCCACCTCTGGGCCAAAAGGAGGGTGGGGAAAAGGGCCAAGATATCAGAATTCTCTGCTAGCCCTGTTATCATTCTACTATTTTCCTGATTTTTATCTACCTTCAGTATTTTCTTTTTTTCTTGGCCTTTGGGGATTGGGGAGTGGACGGGTAGACAATACAACCCTTCAAGCCCTAGAACTATATTGGATTATAGGCGTGCACCACCTGTGGATGCAGAGATTCTACGCACGATGAAGAAGGTGGGCTTCATTGGCTATGCACCCAACCCCCGCACCAGGCTGCGCAATCAGGTATGTTCAGAATGGAGACGGTCAGCCCCCACATCAGCCCACTGGCATGTCTCCTTTTTCCTTTACTAGTCTTTCTTTTGTTTTGGGACAGTTGGTAAAGGTTTTTTGGGGCCTACAGAATTGAAAGAACTATGCTAGGTGTTAGGGAGGATTCAGGGATAAAGAAGATAGGGTCCTTGCTCTTAGGAAGTTAGTACTTGTTTGGTGAAGGTAAGACATAGCCATATCAGAAATTATTTACATTCGATTGTTAAATGCTAAAGGATTGTTATAAGCATTCAGTGCCAGAGCTGTTTGGAGGGAAAAATGTTCGTCTGGGTTAGAGTGGTCAGGGAAGGTGTAATGAACTAGATGGATATTGAGCTGGAAATGTGAAATATGGGCAAGCAGATAGTAACAAGAGAAGAATATTCAAGATGAGAGAACAGTGTTAGTGAAGGTCTCAAGAGGCATAAATGCAAAAAGCATGTCTGAGGGAGACTGTGAGTACAACATTCTGACTGGAACAGCTGTTGGTATTGGGCAGTAGTGAGAGAATAAGGTTAGTAAGGGCCAGATTGTGAAGCCTTGAACACCAGTGTGTAGTGGAAGAAGTGATGCCCAGCATTCCGGGAGGGTTAGTTTGGTACTCGTATGCTGGACAGCATGAATATATAGGGAGATGAGTGTGGAAGCCATCGCAGTTGTCCAATCGTGATGAAGTAGAGTGATGGCAGTGGAAATAAAAAGGAAGTAGTGGATGCTGAGAATGCTAGGAAAATAGTAGGTTCAGGACTTGGTGGCTGTTTCAATGTTGGGATAAAGGTAGGGTGAAGCCAAAGATGACAAGACATCCAACAAGGTTGCCTCTTTTTAAAATCCCTAGATTCCTTACCGACTCAAGGAGTCGGACAGTGAATTTGACAGCTTCAGCCAGGTCACTGAGTCACCGATAGGGCGGGAAGAGGAGCCACATCTCCACATGGTTTCTAAGAAATACCGCAAGGTGCTGGGGGACACCAAGGCAGGGGCCCTGTGAGATGTGGGGAAAGGTACCCTGGGAAGGGGTTCACACGAGAAAGGATTGAAGGACTAAGTCAGGAGGCCTTCACCTACCACCCTGGACCTGAGAGGGAGGTTCTGGGAAAGTCTATGGCTACTGGGAAGATTCAGGGACTCTGAGGATATCCTCGTCTTGCTCAGACTGTTTCTGCCTCAGGTGACCATCAAATATTCCAAGCTAGGGCTGGAGGACTTTGACTTCAAACACTACAATAAGACCCTGTTTGCTGGATTAGAGCCTCATATCCCCAATGCATACTGTAACTGCATGATCCAGGTAAGGGTTGGGTATTTCTACAACTTGAACCTGCCTGCTACCTTTCTTCTCCATGGCTCCGCAACCCCTATTCTTTGCAGGTTTCCTCAACCAAGCCTGCTTTACCATGGCCTCTACCATTCTTTCTTTTCCCCTACAACCTTCAAGTCTCCTCTGTGAGCTCCAGTGCTTTGGTGGACTCCTGCTTTGTATTTTCCACCAGATCACTTTTACCCTATGCATCTCTCCTTCTCCCTGTCCCAGTTTCCTACCCAGTTCTCCTGTTCTTCCCTCCAGGTGCTCTATTTCCTGGAGCCTGTTCGCTGTCTAATCCAGAACCACCTTTGCCAGAAGGAGTTCTGCCTGGCATGTGAGTTGGGCTTTCTCTTCCACATGTTGGACCTCTCTCGTGGTGACCCTTGCCAGGTCAGTGCCTGGAAACCCAGGACACTTAAAATGGAAGGAGAAGGGAGGTGGACAGTAGTCAGGGACATTGCTGTGTAAATGGCTACAAAGGAGAAAATAACCCTTTTCCACCAACGTGCTTCCAGGGCAATAATTTTCTTCGGGCATTCCGTACCATTCCTGAGGCCTCAGCCCTTGGTCTTATCCTGGCTGACTCAGATGAGGCTTCAGGCAAGGGCAATCTGGCCAGGCTCATTCAGAGGTGGAATCGCTTCATTCTCACTCAGCTACATCAGGATATGCAGGAGCTGGAAGTACCACAGGCTTATCGAGGGGCTGGAGGCAGGTATGGAATCAGGATAGGAATAGTTAAAGCCACCATGATAGGCCAGGCTCCTCTGTGACTTAAAGGGTCTCCTAACTCCCTCAGTGCACCTACATTGTCCTCTCTACTCTTAGCAGCTTTTGCTCATCGGGGGACTCTGTCATTGGGCAGCTGTTCAGCTGTGAGATGGAGAACTGCAGCCTCTGCCGCTGTGGCAGTGAGACCGTGCGAGCCTCTTCCACCTTGCTCTTCACGCTCTCCTACCCTGATGGTAGCAACAGTAATATACCCTGTTGGGAAGGGTTGGGAACGCTCCCCCAAATGTCCTGTGACATCAGGAAAGAGGTGGGGACTAACTGGGTAGAGGGGAGAACCAGGGGTGAGGCATTCAATTTCCCCTCAGATAAAACCGGGAAGAACTATGACTTTGCTCAGGTGCTGAAGCGAAGCATCTGCCTGGAACAGAATACACAGGCCTGGTGTGACAACTGTGAAAAGTACCAGCCTACAGTGAGTGGGTTGTTGGACCAGACTAGAGTCTTGCCACGTTGGGGACTCAGCTACCATCTCATCTGGGGCTGGCTATGTCAGCACTGTCATCCAGGGATCTATGGGGAGTGGGAGGAGCCCCAGTTTGAGAATGCAGACCCAGGTTCCTGTCCAGGCTTCTTTCCCTCTACACTGCCTGCCATTTCTTGTTGTTTTATCCTCTAAGATTCAGACCCGTAACATCCGCCATCTGCCAGATATTCTTGTGATCAATTGTGAGGTAAACAGCTCAAAAGAGGCTGATTTCTGGAGAATGCAGGCTGAGGTAAGGACTAGGGCTGGAAACAGGCTTTTAGGAGTACTTTTTAGTTTTCTTCCCCTTCTGACTTTCATATATGATTATGTTCTAAGGAATCAGATGTTTTTCCTTTGTGTTCAGGTTGCCTTCAAGATGGCAGTAAAGAAACATGGTGGGGAAATCTCTAAGAACAAGGAATTTGCTTTGACTGATTGGTAGGTGCTGTCTTGGAAGTTGTCAAAGGATTGAACTACCCAGTGTCCCCTCTTGTCACTGGCTAGATCTCTTCAGAACAAATTTCCAATTCTTCTGACCTGATAGGAAAGAACTAGGGAGTCCAGAGGGTGTGCTGGTGTGTCCCTCCATTGAGGAGTTGAAGAATATCTGGCTTCCTTTCTCCATTCGCATGAAGATGACCAAGAACAAAGGGCTGGATGTTTGCAATTGGACTGATGGGGATGAGGTGCAGGTTGTTGAAAAACTGGAAAGAGGGAGGGGAATAAGGGAGAGAAGGCATGGCAGAAGGCGAAGCAGGGCAGGGGGAAGGTGGAACTTAGCAGAGGGAAGAGGAAGGAAATAAGGCCTAGTAGTTCCTACAGTGACTCAGTTCAGTGTTGGGAGTCATAATTGGGCTAGGATGGAGATAATCTACCCTGGTCCCCCATCCCCTATACCCCCACCTCCCTGTCCTCTGTCCTCGTTCCCCTTCCTTCCCCATCCTTAAACTTAGCTTAGCAGCCTGGGTACCCCCCTCACAGTGGGGCCCAGCCAGGGCAGAGGAGGAGCATGGTGTCTATGTGTATGACCTGATGGCTACTGTGGTACACATCCTGGACTCACGAACAGGGGGCAGCCTGGTGGCTCACATCAAAGTTGGAGAGACTTACCACCAACGCAAGGAGGTGAGTGAGGTGGTACAGGGCAGGACTCTCCTGAGATGGCCACAATGTATAGTCTGAGACAGAATGGTCCAGCCATCCCTTTGTATCTCCACAGGGTGTTACTCACCAGCAGTGGTATCTATTCAATGACTTTCTTATTGAACCTATTGATAAGGTTAGTTGCAACATGGCCCGTTCCTCCTTTCATCTCCCCTTTTCCTAGCATCCTTATCCTCAGGGCCCTGTAGAATGCCAGGCAGATTTAAGAGGGAAGGATCCTCAAGAATAAAAAGCATTAGCAGAATTAAAAATAGTACCTGAGTCTTACTTGGGGAAAGGAAAAGAGGCATGTATATAGGCTAAAAGTGCTTTTTCTCTTCCATAGCATGAAGCTGTACAGTTTGACATGAATTGGAAAGTACCTGCTATTCTTTATTACGTCAAAAGAAACCTCAATTCCAGATACAACCTGAACAGTAAGTGATACATAGTAGACCCAAGGGTGTGAGCAGTTTTTTTTTTTTTTTCATTGTTTACCAGCTTGCTACTTGGTAGCAAAGGGTGTGGGCAGTTTTAATTGGGCTTCAAGATGACACCTGGTACGTTGTTTCTTAGTATTTATATAGATTGATAACCAATGTTAAATATTTCCAAGGATACTAAAGAGATTCCTGCTTATCAGACCTTCAGTTTAAAAGCTGGAAATCTAGGATGCCTATCTGAGTTAAAATAAAATAAAAAATAAAATAAAAGCTGGAAATCCTGAGAGTGGAGCGGGGAAGGGGTAATAGGGTAATTTTCATCAAAATGGCTTAGGTTATGATTTTGAGTTTAACCATTCTTATCCCCAAGAACTCTTCTTTTGGAGATGAGCTCCTTGTTAAGTCCCTATTTGGTAGCTTTAAATTATAGTTTCTCTATAATCTTATTTTTCTAGATTTTCTAAACTAAGATCCAAAGTAAAAATGTTACTATTTCTTCCTGTGGTCTTTCTAGTTTTTTCCTAGCTTATTCTTTTTTTTTTTTTTTTTTTTTTTTTTTGAGACAAAGTCTCGCTTTGTTGCTCGGGCTGGAGTGAGTGCCGTGGCATCAGCCTAGCTCACAGCAACCTCAAACTCCTGGGCTCAAGTGATCCTTCTGCCTCAGCCTCCCGAGTAGCTGGGACTACAGGCATGCACCACCATGCCCAGCTAATTTTTTATATGTATATACATATTTTTAGTTGTCCAGCTAATTTCTTTTTTTTTTTTTCCAGTAGAGACGGGGGTCTTGCTCTTGCTCAGGCTGGTCTCGAACTCCTGAGCTCAAACGATCCACCCGCCTCAGCCTCCCAGAGTGCTAGGATTACAGGCGTGAGCCACCGCACCCGGCCCCTAGCTTATTCTTGATTATTTTCTGATTTCACCTGTTCTACATTGCCATTCATCAGACATGATCTTTTTACTTACATGCTTTGATTATTGAGGGATCACAGTATAGACCTAGAGTCTCTGATCAGCCACCTCAGGCTTCTCTCCCCTAATCACTTCCCTATCCCAGCCCTCTGTCCTCCGTATTCTCTCTTCTAGTCAAGAACCCTATTGAGGCAAGTGTCCTGCTGGCCGAAGCCTCCCTGGCACGGAAGCAGCGGAAAACGCATACTACCTTTATTCCACTGATGCTGAATGAGATGCCACAGGTTGGGGACCTGGTGGGTCTGGATGCTGAGTTTGTCACCCTTAATGAGGTAACTAAGATCAAAAGGATGGGGCATTGGAACAGAACTCTGAGAATATTAGGAGTTGTAGGCATTTCTCTGATTCCCTTATTAACTCTTCTTGTGTAGGAGGAAGCAGAGTTACGCAGTGATGGTACCAAGTCTACTATTAAGCCAAGCCAGATGTCAGTAGCAAGAATTACCTGTGTCCGGGGGCAAGGACCCAATGAGGGTATCCCCTTCATTGATGACTACATCTCTACCCAGGAGCAGGTATTAGGATATGGAGGTGCAAGTGAGGCCGATCCTGTGCTTACGTAGAGTGCTTGAGAACCCAGGGAATAGTGGTAGGAGGAGACTCTGCACCTTGCTTCGTGAGTCCTTTTCTCTATTCCTAGGTGGTAGATTACTTGACTCAATACTCGGGGATAAAGCCTGGAGACCTCGATGCCAAAATTTCCTCCAAGCACCTCACAACTCTCAAGTCTACTTATTTAAAGCTTCGTTTTCTCATTGACATTGGAGTCAAGTTTGTGGGCCATGGCCTGCAGAAGGACTTCCGGGTCATCAACCTCATGGTTTGAGCGAGTCCTCTTTTGAGGGTGGGCCCCTCAGGGTATACATTGTCCTTTTGGAGAATGGGAAATGATAGATCCCCTACCTTAAGTCTCCCATGCTTTTATTCCTGCCAGGTGCCCAAGGACCAAGTCCTTGACACTGTCTACCTGTTCCACATGCCCCGAAAACGAATGATTTCTTTGCGATTCCTTGCTTGGTACTTTCTGGGTGAGTTGCTCTGCCTTGTAGGCCCCTCTTGTGTACATTAAGAGCAGAAAAAGTGTTGGGGGACTAAGTGGGAGTAGGGAGGACCCTGAGTTAGTGGTCCCTTCTTTGCACTAGGGAAGGTGTTTGACTCTTTCCCTTGGGGCAGTCAGGTTTTTTATTGTTTTCTGGGAGTCAGGGGTGGGAGTGGGGGGACATGTCCTACCTCCCTTTGCTAGGTCCCACAATATTCCACCTCTACTTATCCCAGACCTGAAAATTCAAGGAGAGACTCATGACAGTATTGAGGATGCCCGTACAGCCCTTCAGCTCTACCGAAAGTATCTGGAACTAAGCAAGAATGGCACTGAGCCTGAGTCTTTCCACAAGGTGCTCAAGGGTCTTTACGAGAAGGGCCGAAAGATGGACTGGAAGGTGCCTGAGCCTGAGGGCCAGACAAGTCCCAAGAGTAAGACTGGGGAAGGGACAAGGGAAACTGGACTAGGTGGATTGCATATATGGAGATTATACCCACCACAACAATAATGATGATAGCAACACCACCTCTGCCTTATATTTGTAAAGCACTTAACAGTTTACAAAGCACTTAATCCTCCTAACATTTAGTGAAATAGATTTTATTATTGAAACTATCCATTGGTCTTATAACATCCTCTTGCCCAATTCTAAAATACTTGGTGATGGTCCATGCCCTCTTTCTCTTGCATTTTTCTTCCATAAGAAGTATGAGAAGGTGCTTTTTCTCCACTCACCTTAAGAGTCATGCTCTTGGTTTTGTTTCTGACAGATGCAGCTGTCTTCTCCTCAGTGCTGGCGCTCTGACCTTCCCTCTCCCAGAGAACCACAGCCCTCTCCCTTTAGCGTTCTGTGGCCCCAGAACTGGGAGATGGCTTCCCAAGTTGACTATATTCTGTCTACTTCCAGAATTGGACCTGCTCAGGGTCTACAGATGGTGCTATTAATAGAACTGGAACACAGCAGAATTGTTGCAGAGGTTCTAGCAGCCAGATTCTGTCTTCATCCTTTGCAAAATAGTGGGCCAGAAACAGTCTAGAATTGACCCAGATGGAAAGTAATTCGTATTCTTAGTAAATATTCTGGGTGATTAATATCCAGGCAGAGAAGCTCCTGGAACCAAAACTCTCAGTTCCTAGCTGGCTAGGGACTGAAATCCTAGACAGTAACAGAGGATACAACAGTTCAAGACTTAGCTCACGTCACCAGCTGTTTGAGGGATGCCTGGAGGGGTCAGCATGTGAAGTCTTGGTGGCGCAAGCAAGCCAATGTTGTTAATACTATTGCCAAAAGGGCCTTTGGATCCTGGACAAAGCTTGGCTGCTGGCTTCATTTATTCCTGCTGACAGCTGAGAAGCATCTGTCTTCCATCCACTCTCCTGTCCCAAGTTTTGTTATTTTTTTAAATTTTGTTTTAAACCGCATGTTTTTTAAAATAAAAACAAAAATATTGTCTATCATCTGTCTCATTAGAGAATTGCTATTGTGGGTGGTCTGACTTCAGTCCTCTTCTTTCTTCATTTTGGCTTCTTAATACAACTGGAAAAAGTAAGATGCTGTCCAAATCCCCAACTAGAATTGAAGGTAAAGTTCTGGAAGCCAAAGTTATGGATATGGAAGGAGAATAATTATGTCTTTCCTGGACAATGTTAGGTCTTTGCTGTAGCTGTCTAGTATCC
Source organism: Indri indri (assembly GCA_004363605.1). NCBI lineage: Eukaryota > Metazoa > Chordata > Mammalia > Primates > Indriidae > Indri > Indri indri. The sequence goes on from RJWJ010005745.1 coordinate 43,855, forward strand.
TAAGGCAGGATGTTTGAAGATGTACAGTATGGTTTACCCGTTAATTGTGTAAGCTGACAAACTACAGGTCCCAGGATATCTTAAAAGAGTTAAAGCTACTGACAAAAGAGCTGCTGGTGTTGCGGTGCTTCCTGGGAAATGTAGTTTTCTGTGTATTGAAACCTGTGCTTCTCGCCGGCCAGCAGCGCATCTTTTTGAACGTCTAGCTAGCCCACCTAGAGTGATACAAGCGCACGCCTGACCAGTCCCATACTGAATGCCCGGGCTCGCCTAGCTGCAGGACACTCCTATTCTTTGGCTGACCCCCTAGTGGTCACGTGGAGCTGTTCGCCACGCAAGTCTGGGTCCTTCTGTGATCGACTGGGGTCCTCGCTGCCTCGGAGTCGCTTCTGAGCTGCCTGTTCGCGCGAGAATTTGGAGGGGCGGGTTTGGGGTCGCTCTCTGCGGGTGACTCGCACGGTAGCGCACCCGAACCCTGCTTAGGTGCCAGTTAGGGTCTGGGGAGCTAGGTCAGGCGGTCGCCGGGATACTTCGTGTCTGGAAGGCGGCGAAGCGGTCTGGAGAATTCGGGACAGCCCCACTCCCCCGCAGCCAGGTGTAGGTTCGAGAGCCACCGAGGCCAAAGTGAGAGTCCAGCGGTCTTCCAGCGCCTGGGCCACGGCGGCGGCCCTGGGAGCAGAGGTGGGACGGATGCGGGTGGCAGAGGCGCTGGGCACTGAGGGTTGGGAATGGACTGGAGCGAAAGCAATGGCGGAGCACTTAGAAAGGGGTTTGTTCGCACGGGCAATCACTTATGGGCTGGAGGTGGGATGGCAGCAGTCATCAGTGCAGAGTCCAAATACCAGCTAGATACCGAGTGCTCCTCGCCGGCCTTCTGGTCTGACTGAAGGCTCCTTGCTGGCAGCTTCCCAGTGCCTGACATTCCCGCGTAATCGCCAACTTCTCTCCTGTAGCTGCCACATAGCCCTGTGAGCCACAGGCATCCAGTGCTAAAGTACCTACATCAGGGCCTCACCTGTCGAGATGTGTTGGTGTCTGGGACTGAGCCCCAAGTCCAGAGCTCGCGCTTCCAGCCCACCGCCCCGGGGTAATCGGAGGCCTCGAGCGGTGTAACAGAGGAGCCCCTTTGTGTCTTGGACATTTCCTGGAAAGTATATCCAGAGTGACACTGAGGCCTTCGAAAGCCCTAGGATGAGGAGTAGGGGGGCAGAGGAAAATGGAGTTGGCTCCTCACACCTGTTTTATTCCCGTCCAAACCCAGGTGGAGCGACCCCATTACGCTAAAGATGAAAGGTTGGGGTTGGCTGGCCCTGCTTCTGGGGGCCTTGCTGGGAACTGCCTGGGCTCGGAGGAGCCAAGATCTACACTGCGGAGGTAAAGGCACAAAGGGAAGGAGAAGTGGGAGGAAGTAGAGCCACCAGAGGATATGAGATCCAAGGCTTGGGAGAAGGATGAATGGAAATCCCTGCGTTGATACCCTTCTTTTCCCACCCTACCTCCACCCTATCCCCTGCCCCTATTCTCTCCCCTTCCACAAGCTTGCAGGGCTCTAGTGGATGAACTAGAGTGGGAAATTGCCCAGGTGGATCCCAAGAAGACCATTCAGATGGGATCTTTCCGGATCAATCCAGATGGCAGCCAGTCAGTGGTGGAGGTAACCGTTACTGTTCCCCCAAGTACAGTAGCTCACTCTGGCTTTGTGTGAGAACTCAACTAATTAAGAACGACCTTGGTTTAACAGAAATGAAGAAAACAGACCCAGAGAGGTATCTAAAAGATTGGGCTCTGTCTTATCAAAAGAGGCTGGAAGCTTATACCCTATGCACTTGCTTCCTGGCTCTAAGAGCCCTGATCAGCCCCCTTCTCTACATCCCTAATCCATGACTCATGTTTTCACTATAGCACTGTGGTATGCATACAAACATTCATTTTAAAAAGAATAGAAGGTCTTATCCTTGTAATTAGGAAATTTATTTTAGTTGAAAACATAACAGATATACACAAAGCCATACCTGGTAAGCAATGTATATATAAAGAAATGTTAAGATTATGATACTTGTGAACTGCTATACAATAGTTGTTATCCTCAGAGCCTACACTACCTCTCTAATGCTTACTGCTGTCCTTACTGCTGTCTCATTTTGATACAAAAAAAAATTATCTTCATAAGAATTGGGAGAATTCAAAGGAAAAGAATATAGTCGATCAGTGTTAATCAAACAGTATTCTGTTTTTGTATACTTTGGAGCTAATGATACCTGTCTCCTTAGGATTATATAATGAGGTAAAATACAATCATACATTTGAAAGTACTTTGAAACTATACAAATAAACCATATTGTTTTTAATTAGGGAAGGCTTTTTAAAATAGGTTGATTGAGCTAGATTTGGAAGGAAAAGTAAGGATATAAATTACTAATGTACAGAGGTAGAAGAGAGTGACCCAAGGCTGAGGACATTTCTAGGTGCCTTATGCTCGCTCAGAGGCCCACCTCACAGAGCTGCTAGAGGAGGTATGTGACCGGATGAAGGAGTACGGGGAACAAATCGACCCTTCCACCCACCGCAAGAACTACGTACGTGTAGTGGGCCGGAACGGAGAATCTAATGAACTGGACCTACAGGGAATCCGAATTGATTCAGATATCAGCGGCACCCTCAAGTTTGCGGTGAGCTATGGAAGTGGGTAGCTGGTTCTTAGAAATTAAAGGGGTTGTTGGAGGACCCAAGTAGAAAGCTGGGTCAATATCCTTGTCCTCCTCTTTGGAGGTGGACGCAAGAGGCCTCTTGCTGCCCTTTGTCACTCGTTTCTCCCTTGGGTTGGCAGTGTGAGAGCATTGTGGAGGAATATGAGGATGAACTCATTGAATTCTTTTCCCGAGAAGCTGACAATGTTAAAGACAAACTTTGTAGTAAGCGAACGGGTAAGCTGCCCCTACTTAATGTCCTGTTCTGTTCTCATACCCCTGTGGAACCTGGCACATTCCCTAACCCACCCACCCCCACGCGAGAAATTCTCTGATATTTAGCTCAAGAGCTAGCTTCCATTTCCCTTGGCTTAGGGAGCTGGGTTGTTCCTCTCCATTATCTTTCTGTCAGCTTTCAGAATTTGTGGTCCTCTCACCTGAGATACAAGTGACAGAGCAGTGGGGATGTTTTATCATTTGTAAATATATGTTCTGAAGAATGGTGCTTAGTGTATGTGTGCCAGTTTGGTTTGGAGTATTTTCTTGATAGTGGCATATATCAACATGAGAGTGGCATTTTCCTTCAAATTGTTATGTGCTGTTTGCAGATCTATGTGACCATGCCCTGCACATATCTCATGATGAGCTATGAACTACTGGAGCAGCCTAGTCCGGCTTGATGGATCACCCCCAGGAGGGGAAAATGGTGGCAATGCCTTTTATATTATGTTTTTACTGAAATGAACTGAAAAAACATGAAACCAAAAGTACAAACTGTGTTGTCTTTTCGTGCCCGGAATCGGCCATTACATTAGGCTTGAATATGGGGGATTATAGACAGGAAACAAAACAGAGAGGAAAGAAGAGTTTTGGGATTTGTGTAGAACAAAGGTAGGAGGGGTCTGAACCTTTAATTCTTTTACCTTCTGAGATTCCACTGCACTCATAAACTAGATAGGCATTTATTCAGTGGTCACTCAATACCGTGTATTTAGAGTCTAATTATGGAGAAGATAGGAACCTCTGTGAATAAGCAGTGAAACATAAGTGTATGATAGTATAGGATTCTAGAAATTCCTTGTATTCATGCTGGTGAAAATAAAGTAAGATAGGGCTTGGTCTTGAAGGAAATAATGGACATGCATTATTCTTCCCTTCCTGCCCTTCCAGATGGAGGGACCAGCAAGAGCAGAGACAGGAAGGGGAAAATGGATGTGACCAACTCAGCTGAGAAGTAAGGGCTTTATCGGATAGGGACAGATGAGGTAAGGAATGTTATTTAATGAAAGGCCTTGCTTGCTAGCCTAAGCTTTTAGATTTGATGTCAACAACAACAATAAAGTATATCTTTCTCATCTCCATCACTAGCCATTGTCAATCTGGACTATAAATCCGTCCTCATTTTTTGTGTGTTGAGATTCTATATTGGGGCATAGGGATGAAAACCTAAAGGATACCTTCTTGTGGAAACTTCTTAAACACCCTGATCCTGAGATATGGCTATCTCAGGGTCTGGAATGGAACATCTCTGTCCCAGGAATGCCTTGAAGAGAGAACACCTGAATAAACATTTCAAAGATTTAAAAAATTACAGCATCTTAGAATCTAAAGTATCTACTTCACCTCTACCCATTTTATAGATGAAGAAAGTGAGTCCCAGAGAAGCCACAGAACTTCCTGAAGTTCTATATTTAGTGGCAAAACTGGATCTAATAGCTAACTTTCCCAAGGGCCAATCTGATCTAGCTATATATTAATAGCTAGAGAATAGCTTCTATTTTAAGTCTTTTTTCTCTTACTAATACCTTGCACTAAGCCTGGCACACAGAATGAACATATTCAACAAAGCTTTCTTGTACCACAAATCCCTATGAAATCTAACACATTAACTAGCTCAGAGCAAGCACTCTGATATTGTCAGCTAAACTCAGCCTGGTATTAATTCCATCTTCTCTCAATAGCCATAAGAAATGCTGTATCCTGTCAAATCAGTTTCCCAAACCAGCTGTTATTAACCTTTTTTTTTTTCTGTGATGCACATGAATAATGCTCACATTTTTCATACCCCTGAGAGTATATCCAGGGTTCTGGCCATTGCCTGCTTGGCATCTAAAAACTCCTTTCTCTTCCATCCGAAAGCTTATCAAAAGTATAAGTGAGAGTACTCTTAAAGGAAACTTGAAACTGTTTTAATTTATAAAATAAATTATTCACAAGATTTAATAAATAAAATAAATGTAATGTTAATCAATAAGTTACTTGTGATGCACCTCACTGGCTGTCAAGGTACAGCTGTTAAGACCTCTCAAGCCCAAGAGTCTCTGCCATTGGTACACAGGGATATGTCCTATATGGGAAAGGGCAAAAGTTATCTTTTTGACTTGATCCTGAGAAGATTAGGAAGATACACTTTTGCACACCTCTTAATTCATACCACAAGGAATCCATGAATTTATCTGAACCCCCTGGAGGCTCACTATAACAAAATACTCTAGCCAGTATTTGCTAGAGCATATACTCCTAACCCTGCAAATCTGGTTAAACTTTAAGTTTTGGATGACTTCTAAATTAGTTTATCAGAAAACCAGAGAGGACAATGTGGAAAAAAAATTATCAGTAAAATGTTAGAACTTAAACATTTCCAAAGAGCATTAAATGAGGTCCAGGTGTAAATAGGAAAGTTTATTATGTGAAAATCTAGTCATTTAAAAACAAGTTTTAGGGCCCGGTGCGGTGGCTCACACCTGTAATCCTAGGGACTTTGGGAGGCCAACATGGGAGGATCGCTTGAGGCCAGGAGCTCGAGACCAGCCTGAGCACAAGTGAAAAAATTAGAAAAATTAGCCAGGTGTGGTGGCACACACCCAGGAGGCTGAGGCAGGAAGATCACATGAGCACAGGAGTTTGAGGTTGCAGCAAGCTATGATGACACCACTGTACTCTAGCCCAGGCGACAGAGCGACACCCTGTCTCAAAAAACAAAAATAAGTTTTAGAGGATTTTTTGCTGTTAAAAAGGTTCACAGCAGGCACAAAGATTCCTTTAAATATAGGACAGGGATGGATAGCATGGGAAAGGGAATTATCATGTGTTGAATACTCATATAATAAGCACATACAAGTTCTAATTCTGGGTTTATAACTCTAAGACGTTATTCCTATTTTACAGATGGAAAAACTAAGCTTAGTTTCTAAGTATCTTGCTGGTCAGTGAGGAGCCAAGACTTGAACCCCTGTGATCATCTTATTCCTAGGCCAGTTGTCTTTCTGCTATACCTCTCTATGCAGTGCCGTCTCCATGTAGTCTCCAGTGGCTATATAAAGTAGCACTTTCTAAATTCATTTGAAAACTACCTCAGGGTTTGAATGCATGCCCTCTAATCCTAGTAATCTATAATGGAAAAGCATTATATCTTCTGTTCAGCCATTTTTCCAGACTAATTACTTATAAGAAGCCCATTTTTACCCTTCTGATCATTTTAAGTTCTAAATGTTTGTCACCATTTGTCATCTATTTCATGTATGGATGTCAAAGGTTTTATAAATGAGTAAGATTATAGTTCCTTTTATTTTATTCTATTTTTTTAGAGATGGGCTCTTGCTATGTTGCCCAGTCTGGAAGGCAGTGGCTATTCACAGATGTGATCATAGCACACTATGGCCTCAAATTCCTGGACTCAAATGATCCACCCACCTCAGCCTCCCAAGTAGCTGAGACAAGAGGCATATGCCACCACACCTGGCTTAAAATATCTTCAAATATAGCAACACATTGAGCTGATGTCCCCAGGAGACAGTTGACAATGACTCAAAAATACCCTTAACTGACTTGCAGCTAATAATTTACAGCCAATCATAATATAAACAATACAGCTTAGTAGTTAAGATACAGGCTCTGGGGTGGTCCAAGTGCAGTGGTGTTTACAACTAATTGATACAACCAGTTACAGATTCCTTTGTTCCTTCTCTACTTCCACCGCTTCACTTGACTACCCTTAGGGGGAAAAAAAGAAAGATGATACAGGCTCTGGAGTGAGGCCAACCTCAATCTGAATTCTAGCTACGCCAATTCCAAGTTATGACACTGGGCAGGATACTTCATCTAAGCCTTGGTTTCCTCTTTAGAGATACTAATGTTATCTACATATTTTAGAGTTGTTGTGAGGATTAATTAAATAATGCATATACTGCATTTAGACAGTATCTGGAAATAGTACTCAATAGATTTTAGCTATTATGTATTAAATACAGAAGGTTGGTTTACTCATGTAATTTAAGAGGGTTTAAATTTAGGCTGCATTCTCCCACTCGTCCATGGCCACCAGGGGGCACCATTGCCCCTGTCCATTTTGAAGAGGTCCTCCCAAGGTCATGGTGACCTCAATGCTCAGCCTTCTCTCCTTCGCCCCCTCTAGTTCCCAGGCACTTAATTGTATTTGTTTTTTATTTTATTTTTTGTTTTTATTTACTATCATTTACATTGTAGTTTTACACTTACTTGTATTTGGACCTAGAGCTCACTTGGCTGCTTTATTCATGCCAATCCTTCTCCCTTAACATTCTCTCCACCTCCCCAGGTCCCATCAGTGTTCAGAAAGAGACTCTAAGTCAGCTTCTGGGAGAATTCATTAAGCCTCTTTGATCCCTGAGCTTTCCAATTGACCTTATAGCAGTGGATGTCAGGACTGGACCACTTCAAAACAAGTCCATGAAGTCCTCATGACAGAACAAGTCCTCATGACACTAGGATCCAGGATGCAGTGTCAAGAGGCTCAGAGTGTTGCTGTTCTCCACCCTCCCTCCAATCACTAAAGCTCCAAAATAGGTTACCCTATGGCCACTCAATAGTTGTTCCTGCGGTAGCCTCACCTTGAGAATGCCTCTGTCTCCTTGGGCACTAGAGTTCAGTCCCCTGGTCTGCTGGCTAGTCTCTGTGGATAATTAACTAGGGAGAAGGAACCAGGTCAGACTATTCTAGGGTTATTCCAGAGGAAATTCTCTGTGAGATGCTAAATTTGGAGCAAATATTGATCAATGGAGCTTTGAAGTCACCAGGGAGGTAGGTGAGATCAATGCTCCTTTGGGCATTGTGTGGCTTCTCTTTATGAAGTTATTTCCTTTTTTTTTTTTAATTTTTATTTAAATTACATCCCAGAGAGAGGAACAGGTGGAGAAAGACCGAAAGACCAAAGTTCTTTCCTAAGACCTACCTATCTGATCCCCAAGTCAGAGAAGCATTGGTTGTTAGGTGTGAAGCTGGGTATAAGGAAACTTAGGAAGAGAAAATAGGAGTTTTCTTTCTCTTTTTCCAAGTCTAAGATATAAACTAAGTTCTTTATAAAAGAGGTCTACCCAAACCTGGCTTAGATGGGTACTGAGACCTCTGAACCTTGTTACCACTATGTGATGGGATATTAATAAAAGGACTGTTCACTGGGGCTGGGGGTTTGTAGATAAGGTCCCCTGGTCCTTGGGTCAGCTCCCCTCTGCCCCTGGGTCAATGACAACAGGCTTAGGGAAGTACAAAAGTCCTGAGGTCTTGTCTACCCGGAGGAGTTACAGAGTGGTGTGGAAGATCATTTTAGTGCCAAGGGTCATTTAATGGTCTCTGGGGAGCACAGGATAAGGGAGTATAGAAGATAGCCAAGTAGGAGAAGTGGCCCAATGCCCTTATGGGAGTGAGGTGACAAAAAGGGAGGGTGCCTAATGCCTGAGGGTGAGGGGTTGGTCTACAGCGCCTAATCTTGTGGCTAAATGTAGGGTGGGTTGGCTGTTTGGGGTTACATGACTGCAGTGGCAGTGAGAGTAATGCCCAGGATGCAGAGGCTCTAGCCTGCTCTGCAAGCCTTCATTTTAGGGGGTCATTTGTAAGACTTGGATTTCCCGGCATTACACAGAGAACTGACATCTCACAAAGCACTCGATTCACACATATTGGGAATCTGTTAGTATGTATAATACCTTGGCTTCTGCCGACCTCAAATAATCTCCACCAAGCAGCAAATGATCTCTGGCATCATAGCCTATTTTCCACATGGATGTCACTTCCATGGCCATGAAGTCATTAACCAAAGACATTCTTCAAGAAAGCGCGCCAAAGGAGTAGGAGGAGTGGGCAATCATCAGTTTTCCTGATAGTATATTAAGGAGTTGGCTCCCAACGACCTTCCAAGGTTGAGTCCTGGAGCTTTTTTAGTATTCACGTCAGGACTAACCCCAAATGAAAAAGCTGAAGAAAGAAGTTAACTGAGTTCTCAGGCACATATTTAGCCACCTATACCCCCCCTCCTGCCACCCATCCACACTCAATTGGCCTAATCCGGGCGATCCAATCCTCCCCACCACAACTGCTGTCAACGGCTCAGGTCCCGCCCCGCTCCCCACTGGGCCAATGGCCGAGCCCAGGGCGAGTCCCCTGAGAGGGACGGGACCGGGTTCTGGGCAGTGGGCGGGGCCTCGCTGAGGACCCCGGGCTGGGCGCCGCCGCCGGTTCGTCTCTGTTTCCCTGAGCCGCCTCCTTTCAACCTTGTCCACCGGTTGGCTTGGCCTTTGGTGCAGCGGCGGCGGCTCCCGTTCCTGCCCAGCTCTCTCCCCTCTTTCCCTCCCCACCAGATCCTGGAGTTCGCCCGCCATGGCTTTACTCACTGCGGCCGCCCGCCTCTTGGGAGCCAAGGTGAGTAGCTAGGGGAGGGAGCACGCCATCCCAGGGTGGGGCTAAGGCGACCGCAGACCCTCAAGCGCCGGGGTCTCCCTCCCACACCCGCGCGCACCCCTGCGCGCCTTAAAGGGGCCCTGCGCTGGGCTGGCCGCCAGCCCTGCGTGGAGCTCTCAGGGCCATGTGCTACGCTTTTCTTCGGCACCGGGGGGTGAAGTGAACGCTGCCCGCCCCGGCCTGCAGTCTGGCGGGTGAGTAGGCCCGACTCTGCTGTCACCTGGTTTGTCTAAGGTGGAAGAGGGAGAGATGCGTTACTCTGGAAAAAGAAGGAGCCGAGACGAGCCAGTAGAGAACAGAGGTGTGGTGTTCAGTGGAGTTAGGGAAAGAGTCTGGTGAAACGGGCAGGGGTGAACAGGTAAAAGGAGTGGCAGAAATGAAGAGATATGCACACACTGTCTGGGCTAGAGCTGAACAATGGCTAATTTCGTCTTCTGCTTTGTAGGAAGGGCCTTGTTAGTTCCTAAGCTGCTTGTTTTCGTTTCTCCAACCCAATTATTTAAGCCTTTAGTGACCACACCGTAACAGTTTCTGCTAGTAAAGGGGACCCTGACTTGCTATTCTGGTAACAAAAAGAAAAAGAAAAAAAAAAAAAAGTGGGACCCTCAGGGCCTCTTTGTCCTTGGGACTCTTTCACTTACTCTTTATATAGGAGGAGCGTGGGTGGGGCGGAGCACTTCTGTAAAACCTCCTGCATGATTATAACATATGATTGGAGAAAGAACCAGAAAGGTGGTTCCACCAAACTGCAGGCCAAAAAATGAAGATACTCAGCAAGAGATAGTAATGTCAAGGTCACATGACCAGTCATACTACTTGCTTGTCCAGGTGTTGCTGCTGATCTTAAGTGTATCTAGGATCTTCCTTTCATTCTTTGGGGCCCTTTACTTGACATTTGTTAGTTTTTGGATCCTAGAAATACTGTTGCAGGTAATGGTGCCTCCAGTTTCAAATTGCCAGTCCTTTTGGTTCTAAATAACTTGGCCTTTTAAACAGAAAAACTGCTGTGCTGAGGGAGTCCTGGCCCTCTAATCCAAGCAAGGACAGTCCCACAAGTGACCTTGACTTCTGCAAAGAACTTATGCTTTCTCTTTAGCAGATGGTTTAAAGTTGCTAGCACCTGAATGAAAGGAAAGCCTTAGACTGCTTTTGGTTTGCCATGTGTTAGTTTTTCATGGTTGGCAGAGATAAAGTGAAACCTGTAGGATTTACCTTGAGGTTCTTCCAGGCACCCAGCAGCAAGGTAGAGGCTGATCATTTGGAAGATACTTGTCTTACTTGGCTGTTGCTTCTCCTGCTGTCAGGGAACAGGGTAAGGAAACCTCTTGGGAAATGAAGCAAGTTCTAGATAGTATTTTGGCAGAATAGGGGACACTATAATTAGCTCATTCCACAACTGCTAACCCAAACCAGATAGACTGACCCTACAGTGAATTTGAAAAAGCCTTCGAATTTACCTTTTGAATTTATTTTGTCCCTTAAGCCCTTAGGGAAGTTCAGAATACTTTTGGGATGACAGGGCTACATAATTTTGGTATCGTTATTTTCTTGACTCTCCTGTTAGAGAGCCCTGAGGATCCTGGAAACCAGTAAGGTGAAGGCTGTTAGAAGACTTTTGACCCTTAAAACTAGCAAATCCCAACAAGCTCAGGAGTGGAAATTTCCTGAGAATTAAGCAATATGACCAAGATACCAAGAAGCCTTTCAACTTGTCAGCATTGCTAGCACCTGCTTGGGCTTTCTAGATTAGATCGTGTCTAGTGGTAATCGTAATTGGTAGTAGATTTTACTTTTGCTATTAAGGTAGGCTTTAGAGGGCAAAATAGTCTTCTGACCTGGGAGAACTGACCCCTACCACTTTGATTGTCAAGGTCAGATATAGTTTCACTTTTCTGAGAAAAGATTTTTTTAACCTTGCTAGGAGACAGAAATGCTAGTCATTGTTCTATTGTTCCATTCTACCCACTGTCAGATGATTTAAATGAACACCTGAGTTAGACTAATTCAGAGCCTTGACATTATTTGACTTCTTGTTTGTCAAATGAATTAATGCTAAGCAGTGGCCTTAGTATTATCTGTGAGCGTCCCAGCTTTGTGACATAATATCTTTTCACAGATGTTTTGGGTTTAGATTTGGGCTGGGAATTGAAGTGGGACTACAGTTCACTTCTGAACTCTTGAAGTCAACATGCTTAACCAACCCTAGCTAAAAGGAGTTGATTCTTATACCACTGAGAATTGCTCCTCCAAGCTGTGATACTTGAATCTTTGAGTAAATCGATCCAAAGATGTTTCTAGATTATTTCTGGACTTTTTCAAGACATTTAAATAAATACCAGTGGTTCCTTTACAGCAGTCTTATACCACCGCACAACATCTCCTATATGAGTCCTAGTCTGAAATTGAGTTCAAAAAAACCAAATTGGGGCCGGGCACGGTGGCTCACGCCTGTAATCCT